>JBBPBX010008551.1:0-62251 GCA_038048925.1 Garcialebias charrua
TATATATATATATGTATATATATGTATATGTATATATATATGTATATATATATGTATATGTATATATATGTATATGTATATATATATATATATATATATATATATATATATATATATATATATATATATATATATATATATATATATATATATATATATATATTAGGGGTGTAACGATACACAAAACTCACGAGACGAGACGAGAAAATCACAGATCTCGCGAGAACGAGACGAGATTTTAACATTAGTTCAAGAAAACTTCAAAGATCGGTTTTATGCCGCAAAAAGGCTTTTATTCTGTTTTAACATGTATTACAAACCCAACTGATGTCTTCATTTTACTGATTGAATCTCCTTAGACCTTAGAACGTTCAACTTTGTTAAAAAAATAGATATTCACGCAGGACTTTCCAAAAATTGAACATAAATATCCGCATCAGCGCTGAATCTGCAGCCGTCACTCACCAGTGTTGCCAGATTGGGCGGTTCACCGCGATTTTCCTTCTGCCTTTTGCGGGTAAAGAGTGCTTTGGGTGGGTGGGACTCTATCTGGCAACACCGGTCACACCGGTGTTTACACGGCACGCGTGTCTTTACATTCGGGGCAGCGTCGGCAGCGCGCGCCGGGACCCTCCATCAATGTAGAGGCGTCTGCGGGCGGCACCGGGACCCTCCATCAGTAGTTGGGGCGTCTTCTATAGCAACTTCATCCGGCGAAGCCATGCTGTCCGTGACGCTGACTTGCTAGGGGCTCTGCTAGCGCTAGCATTAGCATCTCGCGAGACAACGTTACCTCTCAACGAGAGATATCGCGGGAGTTTAATATCGCGAGATCTCGTACAACGAGATCTCGTTACATGCCTAATATATATATATATATATATATATATATATATATATATATATATATATATATATATATATACATATATATATATATATATATATATACATAACCTACATTGTGTGTGTAGTCCATTATCCACAAGGTGGGCCTATCATATACGATACGTGTCACCTTTACATTTACAGGCAAAGGCAGCAACACTAATTTCTCGTTAGTACAGTGGTTAGTATACCCGCCTATCATGCGGGAGACTGGGGTTCGATTCCCTGACGAGAAGTTAACTTTAATAGGAGACCAAGATGGTGCAGAGGTAGGGCAGCCGACTTGGGATACATATATATATATATACATATAATGAAAATTTATTTTTGAAACGCTGAGTTCCGGTTTTACTTCCGGTTTGACGGTTTAAGCAGCGGAGCTTGACCAGAAGCAGCGGGAGCAGAGTGGAAAAATACAGGGGAGACCTTACTGGACTGACGTTCACGAGGAAGACCGGACTGGACAGAGGCAGAACCAGCGAAGCAGTGGAAAAGTAAATGCTCTGGACGAGGTTGCCGGCGGTTTCACGTTGGAATACGGCAGATGGACCAGCTGGACGGCGGTTTTACTTCGTAAACAAATAGAAGATGGACGAAGGAAAACGGCTTCATCGGCTCTCCAGTAGGAAATTAACTCTTTTTCGCCTTCATTAGGGCTCTAAAACGTGTTTTTTGATAATTATGTGTAGGTTACTATGTTAGGATAGGCTAAGTGCTTGGTAACTGTACAGTACTGCACATGTATATGGGGTAGTATGTACGTATGTTCCGACTTACATCAAAATTCGGGTTACGACGGCGCATAGGAACGGATTTCCGTCGAAAGTCGAGGACTACCTGTACACTAAAATACATATAGCGTTCCTACTTCACAATTTTCGACTTATCGCGGGAGTGTCATAACAAACCCCTGCAATAAACGATGGACTATTGTACAGGTACTCCTCGACTTACGATGTAGATCCGTTCCTAGGCAGCGTCGTAAACCGATTTCTGACGTAAGTCGGAACATACGTACATACTGCACCATATACATGTACAGTACTGTATTACCAAGCACTTAACCTATCCTAACACAGTACCCTACATAATTATCAAAAACCCCATACGTTTGGGATCCATAATGAAGGGCAAAAAGAGTTTATGACCTACTGGAATGCTGGTGACGCCGTATTCCTCAGTCCATCCGCTGTATTCTCTATTCCGTTTACGATGTAAAACCGCCGTCCAGCTCCCAGCTCATGTATCCGACCGCAGCGACCTCTGATCGGACTCGGTCGGTCCAAACCCGACCTCCTGCTCTCTGGAGCTCCACCTCGGTCCAGCTCTGTATACCTCCGCCGTATCCCTCCGCCTCTGTATCCCTCCGTCACCGCATTGCGTACAGCGCAATACTGTATTCTTCCACCGCAGCGGCCGCTGCATAACTCGACAAAAGGCTGTTCATAGTAAATGGGAGATGCGTCGTAACCACGAAACGTCGTAACAACGAAACGTCGTAACCACGAAACGTCGTAACCACAAAACGTCGTAACCACGAAACGTCGTAACCACGAAACGTCTTAACCCAGAAACGTCGTAACCACGAAACGTCGTAACCACGAAACGTCGTAACCACGAAACGTCGTAACCACGAAACGTCGTAACCACGAAACGTCGTAACCACAAAACGTCGTAACTATGAAACGTCGTAACTCGAGACCGTCTTAACCCGAGGACTACTCCATCTAATTATTACTTTCTAAGAGTTTCATTAAAATTTGTACAGTGATTCATGAGTAATTTTGCTAACAGACAGACATGCAGCAGATAATTCAATTAAATTCAAATAAAATTCAAAAACTTTATTTATTTGGGGCGGGGGATTAAAAGAGGCATGTAGAGCATATATAAAATAATACAAAAACTGCATATTAGAAGAAAGTCCAATACAGTATGCATTAGCAAGGTGCAAATGGGCAATGAGGTAAATAAGTCTTTTTTGCAACAGAAGTCCTGTGGAATGGGGCGATGTATGTGTGTATGTGTATGAGGGGTGGGCATAGTGTGAATGTGTATGGAGAGGGGATGTGTATGAATATTAAAAAAACAGGACTATTTGTTTAAGAGCTGGACAGCCCTGGGCACAAAGGTAGCTCTTCTCCTCTGTGTCTTGCAGGCAGGGCAGTGGAGCCAGCGACCGGATGGAAGTCACTCAAATGATGAGAAGAGGATATGTGAAGGGTTCTTTATGGTCCGGTTCCCTAACCTGCATGTTAAGTGTTCATAGACAACAGATGAATACAGTAAATCCTGTCACTTTAAATCTGATAGTCCAAGTCTTTCAAGACTTCGCCACAGTTTTTTTGACTGAATGACTGAAACGGAATAAACACCATGGATCCGAACCCATACAAGGATTCAAGGTTCTTTATTTGTCATTCTCACCACAAGTGTAATACTGTCCTGAGTTTTTGCATAGTAGTTTTTGCATAGTAGTAGTATGAAAGTATGAAAAGTTACACCAACACTAAAACACTAAACATTTAATAAACATAAGCATAAAATGAAATAAAAAAGTGTAATACTGTCCTGAGTTTTTTGCATAGTAGTATAAAAGTGTAAAAAGTATATCTATAAAATAAAATGAAAGTTCTGGCATTGACATTTGTAATAGAGTGACAAAGCAGCATATGAAGTTTATGTACACAGTATATGTATGAGGTAGTTGATATTGGTATAGAGGTAAAGTGGCATATGCAATAAGGCTAGTAAAATATATATATCAGCAGTAGTGTAGATATAAAAAGTAGTGTAAATGTAAACAGTAGTAATAAATGTAAACCGTAGTAATGAATGTAAACAGTAGTAATAAATGTAAACAGTGAATGTAAACAGTAGTATGACTATAGGGGAATGGGGAACCGGCTGAACTACTATATCAAATTTTAGGTCAATATCTGTAAATTGATAGTTACAGTAATTTTGTGTTTTTAATGTTTAATTGTTTGCGGGGGACATCTTTAATTGGGAGGGCTTCAAAGATCAGTCAGATATACAGGTCCTTCTCAAAAAATTAGCATACTGTATTGTGATGAAGGTCATTATTTTCCATAATGTAATGATAAAAACGAAACTTTCATACATTTTAGATTCATTGCACACCAACTGAAATATTTCAGGTATTTTATTGTTTAATACTGATGACTTTGGCATACAGCTCATGAAAACCCAAAATTCCTATCTAAAAAAATTAGCATATCATGAAAAGGTTCTCTAAACGAGCTATTAACCTAATCATCTGAATCAACAAATTAACTCTAAACACCTGCAAAAGATTCCTGAGGCTTTTAAAAACTCCCAGCCTGGTTCATTACTCAAAACCGCAATCATGGGTAAGACTGCCGACCTGACTGCTGTCCAGAAGGCCATCATTGACACCCTCAAGCAAGAGGGTAAGACACAGAAAGAAATTTCTGAACGAATAGGCTGTTCCCAGAGTGCTGTATCAAGGCACCTCAGTGGGAAGTCTGTGGGAAGGGAAAAGTGTGGCAGAAAACGCTGCACAACGAGAAGAGGTGACCGGACCCTGAGGAAGATTGTGGAGAAGGCCCGATTCCAGAGCCACCGTGCACAGGCGTGTGCAGGAAATGTGCTGCAGGTGCAGCTTTCCCCAGGTCAAGCCACATTTGAACCAGAAACAGCGGCAGAAGCGTCTGACCTGGGCTACAGAGAAGCAGCACTGGACTGTTGCTCAGTGGTCCAAAGTACTTTTTTTGGATGAAAGCAAAGTTTGCATGTCATTCGGAAATCAAGGTGCCAGAGTCTGGAGGAAGACTGGGGAGAAGGAAATGCCAAAATGCCAGAAGTCCAGTGTCAAGTACCCACAGTCAGTGATGGTCTGGGGTGCCATGTCAGCTGCTGGTGTTGGTCCACTGTGTTTTATCAAGGGCAGGGTCAATGCAGCTAGCTATCAGGAGATTTTGGAGCACTTCATGCTTCCATCTGCTGAAAAGCTTTATGGAGATGAAGATTTCATTTTTCAGCACGACCTGGCACCTGCTCACAGTGCCAAAACCACTGGTAAATGGTTTACTGACCATGGTATTACTGTGCTCAATTGGCCTGCCAACTCTCCTGACCTGAACCCCATAGAGAATCTGTGGGATATTGTGAAGAGAAAGTTGAGAGACGCAAGACCCAACACTCTGGATGAGCTTAAGGCCGCTATCGAAGCATCCTGGGCCTCCATAACACCTCAGCAGTGCCACAGGCTGATTGCCTCCATGCCACGCCGCATTGAAGCAGTCATTTCTGCAAAAGGATTCCCAACCAAGTATTGAGTGCATAACTGAACATAATTATTTGAAGGTTGACTTTTTTGTATTAAAAACACTTTTCTTTTATTGGTCGGATGAAATATGCTAATTTTTTTGACAGGAATTTTGGGTTTTCATGAGCTGTATGCCAAAATCATAAGTATTAAAACAATAAAAGACCTGAAATGTTTCAGTTGGTGTGCAATTAATCTAAAGTATACGAAAGTTTAATTTTTATCATTACATTATGGAAAATAATTACCTTTATCACAATATGCTAATTTTTTTAGAAGGACCTGTACATCCAGTGAACACTTCTGAGAGTTTCATTACTGTACAATTAATCTTGTGGTTCATGAAATATTCTGCAAACAGACAGACACACAAACACACACACACACAGACTAAAACAATATCACCCATCTTAAAAAGATGTTAAAGCTGCAGTCTGCAGTTCTGTAGTGCAGTCTGTAAGTTGTCTAAAAATATATTTTTAACATATTTCTTCACTCTGTCACTAACTCCTGACAGACTGATGTTAGACAAAGTAATCTCTGAAAAAAACTATAGTCCCCTTGCTTCTCCAGGTGGTAAATAAGAATTTCTAAAAAGCCACAGTGACCCGCCGTTAACCAGCCAATAAAAACAGAGCTTCTCACTTCTCACGCTCCTAACCCACGCCCCCCCCCCTCGTCCCAGCCCGCAGCGGCCGCGCAGGTTCTCGTTGAAATAATTGCAAAGCGATGCAAAACTGTTTTGTATGTGACACAAATGTATTAAATTCCCCTTCTTCATCCCTGATCTGGACTTTTCTTTTGTTTTTTTGCCAAAAGTCAAGTGATCGCTTCCTCCTCCGCTGAGTCATGACAGAAACATTGAGGAAATGAATGAATTTGTCACGAGCGAATTAAACTCATGTCCAACGTGGCTGCCGATTTCATGGTGTTCTGGTGTGCTGGACCAGCGCTCCCTGTTTTTATTTTATTTTTTAGAATGTTTTATTAACATATAATCACAGAACTTCGCAGCGGCTGACAGGACATGCAGTGGAGGCGGAGCATTCGGAAGCAGAGCTGAATTTCACCGAGAGCAAGAGGGAGCAGAGCCATATATGGCTCTGAGGGGGAGGGACCAGAAACGTGTCTCTGTTCAAAAATTTCCTAAGTTCCAACATGTTCCAGAAATTACATATTGCACCTTTAAAGATGGACTGCACAAGCTGACAATATAAGCCTAGTAAAGATGAAACATTACTTACAAGTAACTTTTAAATCATTTGAAACTGCAATACAACACAAATTCGGTTTGAAGTAGAGCTGCACAATCTGAAAACCTGCATACTGTTAAAAATGGCAATAAATCCACATTTTCCTCTTTGCAATAATCTCCGTGAACTTCAGCTTTTCTATCATTGTCATCTAAACTGTGGGTCCGCTCATTCTCAATCAGTTCATCTGGACAATTTCTTTTTAGTAGAAACGTTTCACCCTCACTCCAGAGGGCTTCGTCAGTCAGAGCAGTCCAAAGCAAACTGAAGCTACCCCACCAAGTAAACAACTTAAGTGGACCAACCAGTTTGCTGTAGCCAAGATGGTTTCTGGGGGCTTGTCCCTCGTCGACTCCTCCCAGGCAGGCAGACATGTCCAAAGTGGTTCAAGACCAGAAAGTTCATTCTCAACTGATTGAGAATGAGCGGATTTGATACCTGGACTATTGAGAATGAACTTTCTAAACTGTGGGTATTTAGGTTGTCCACCTGAATGCCAAACATATAAAAGATATTTAGTAAATTATTGCAAACCTTTTCTTTAAGTATACTGTACAGTACTAGAATTGCCCCGCTCAAAGTGGCTGCATGTTGGAGTAGCTCTGTTACTTTCATTCTGAGATATCACTTTTGAAAACTTTAATTCCTATTTTTTCTGGATATAAATTGCTTTTTTTGGATGATTATTTCCTCTGGTGTCGGATACTGTGCAGCTGGAAGGATTTTTACAGAAATAATTTTGCTTTTGGACATTTGTTATGATGGTTGCAGGGCTTAAGTGAAAAAAAAATCCTGAGCCTGAAACTTTTTTGTGTTGTTGATGAAATAAAATCGAAACATTTTGCCAGCGTTTATTAAAAATGCTCTCTGAAAAGTGCAAACAACTGTTTTTAAACAATTCAGCTTCAAGTAACAACGACTTACCGTACATGAGGTATCTGAACTTAATGTAAAATATGTGCCCCAGAGAACTGCCCTGCAGCAAAAAAAACTCTAGCCCCTTTCATAAGATGGCTCAGTCCGGGTCTGATGCGTGTTCGGTCCTCCAACGAGCATTCAGAAAAAACACGAAGGCGCATAGGCGAGTTAATTTTGCTCGCCTCTGATGCGCCCCTGATCCGCCAGCAGAGGTAGTGTCAGGGCCGGATCCGAGCCGGGCAGACCCACTTGTGAATGCAACCCGCGGATCCACGCTCAGAATATGATGATGACGACAGTGAGCGACCGCAGGATTAATCAACAAGCAGATTTATTAACAAGGGAATATTAAAAATGATACGAAACAGCAACTTGTAAAAGTTAGTTTGGCTCTTTTTTTTCTCTCTCTCTGAACAGCGAAGGAGCATTGTGTGTGCGCACGCGCTGATCAGTGCAGCTGTAGATGTGAGGAAATTAAAAATGACACAAAACAGCAACTTGTAAACGTCTGACGTCTGTCCCACAATAAATATGTCGCGGTCCAGTTCAGCTCAGCTGTGTTCTGCTCCACACCTCTTTTGGATCTGCGCTGCGGGTTCACTTATGAAAATGTTTATGTGAGCGGGACCTGCCCTCCTTCAACTGTGGTCTTGTGAATGACCCGGGAAGGATTAAATCCGGACTGGTCTATGCGGCAATTGCGCAGATTTGACTTATGAAAGGGGCTAAAAAGTCTCAACGCCACATTGAACAGACACATTTCAGTCAATTCATCTGCAATAAATTTAGAATACTCAATATCACAATCTAAAATGAAGTTCCACAGAGCTGGTTTTAGGACTCCCAGCATTCTAAATAACTTTCACAGTAAGAGCTGGAGTCATCTCCAGCATCAACACACAGATGTTCTGTGCAGTGAAAAGGTTTTTGTGAACACAGACTGTTAAAACTCTGATGAAAATACCCTGATGCATGCTCAATAATCCAGGTAGAAAAATCTAAAAAAGCTACCGGTATGTCTGGTCCTCTGGACATTCAAAAAACAAAACAAAACAAAGCAAAAAAATTGTAGAAACGATATAAGATCAGTCTTATATCGGGAAACTAAACAGCCACTGGCAAAAAGGATGGCCCAGCACAGAAGATCAACATCATCAGGTCAGGACTCTGCGGTCTACACTCATCTCCAGGCCAGAGGTCACTCTTTCAGGGATGAAGATGTTCACATCCTTGATAGAGAGGAACGATGGTTTGAGAGAGGAGTAAAGGAGGTTATCTTTGTGAAAAGAAACCGTCCATCATTAAACAGGGGTGGAGGCCTCCGGGTTCAACTGTCCCCCTTATGGTACATTCACACCTAACAGCGTTTCAACTGCAGGAGCCTCCAGTTTACATGCAAAGTCAATGGGGGACGCGCCTCCATGCGCGTATTGGCGTCGGGCGTCACGTCACGTGCGTGTTGAGCGTGCTGGAAAGCGTTTTTCCGTGCACGTGAACCCACGTCAGCCTCCAAAGCACGCCTCCAACATGCTGAAGATTTCTCCGTTCAAACGTTCAAACGCCGTTCAACTCTCCCTGATTGGTTGATCAGGGAGAGTCGGGGGGAGGAGAGAGGGGGAGAGTCCCTATGTGACGCGGAAACGAGGGGACGGGGGTATTGCGCAACTATGTGACGTATTGTTTGTGGGACACAGAAAAAACCCGCGAAGTCGTGTACTATGGAAGAGAAACTCATTGTAGCTGTGTGTTCGCGACAAGTCCTTCACGACCAGTCAAGTCTGCTCTACAGGGACAGAAATAAAAAGCTCCTTGCCTGGCGGAGTGCAGTGAGGAACTCGGTATACCGGTAAGCTCCTCCCACACACCCCGCCGCCACACCGCCGCAGTTTCGCGTTCTGGTCTGGACACCACTGTGGGTCCAGTGCGTCCACTTGCGTGCGTGACAAGCTTTTTGGAAGTTGAAACACTGCTAGGTGTGGACGTACCATTATACAACGCTGTTATTGCTAGTATCACTCAGCCCTCTGTGAATCGCAAACAACCATCAGGGTGCTAACGATCCATCGTTAGGCAGATGGTCCTCCTTGATCATGAGAGCAGCTGGTTTTGGCTGTCATCAGCAAACTGGTTGATCCACTGTGAGAGGGTGCTATTTATAAGACTGAGCTGAATACAGCAGCTCAGACTGAGGAAGTCTTTCAGACGAAAGACGAAACGTTTCTACAATTTTTTGCTTTTTGTTTTTTGAATGTCCAAAGGACCAGACTTAGCTTTTTTTAGATCTGATGAAAATGTCTTACTAGTATTGGCATCAGAAGCATTTGTAAGGGGTGGGGGCAGGTACACCGGTGGGAGATGTGGGGATCCTCCCCCAGAAAATTTGGAATAAAGTAGATGCCATTTCCTGTATTCTGGTGTATTTTAAAGGGTTAAACATCTATGTTTACCTACATAAGTAACTTGATTCAATAACTAGTTTAGAGAGCAACAAGAAGTAACCTCCCAGCTGAATGCATGCAGCTCAAAAACCTGTTTTATTTAACTACAGACTTTATCTTATTTGAATTAAACGGTTTTAACTCTTTAAAGGTGCTATGTGTAACTTTCTGTAGAGCACAGAACTTAGAAAAATTTTCAACAGGCAAAGCATTCTGATCCCTCCCCCATATGGCTCTGCCCCCCTTGCTCTGCTGAAATTCAAATTCAAGCTCCGTTTTTATTGGCTGATTCAAATTCAAGCTCTGTTTTTATTGGCTGGTTACAAACTCTGTTTTTATTGGCTGGTAAACGGCGGGTCACTCTGTGTTTTTAGTGTTTTTATAAATGCTGATAGAGAAGCAAGGGGACTATAGTTTTTTTCAGAGATTACTTTGTCTAACACCAGTCTGTCAGTAGATAGTGACAGAGTGAAGAAATATGAAAAATATATTGTTAGAAAAGTTACAGACTGCACTACAAAGTTACATAGTGCAGCTTTAACTTTACTTATTCATGTTCCTCAGAGGGAAAATCAACCTTCGTATTTAAGCTGTCACCCCCGCTCTGACTGACTTTATCGTGCACTGAACTCCGTTCAACTTCTGAGTATTTTTCTTATTTATCCCGCAGAAATAACTTGGAGCCTCCGTCAGAAAGGAGGGGGAGTTGTTTTCAGCAGAGAGTGTGTGTGGGGGGTGGGGGGGTGGCGCTTTGATTCGCTGCAGACGGAGTGCAGCCAAACAGAGTTTTATTTAGAACAGGGAAAAGCTGCTATCACTGAGGTTGCAGCTCACGCCTCAAAAAGAACACGCGCGCACACATGAATGGACTTCCCGCTAGCTGACCGACCGCTATTCTTCGTCTCTCTTTATCCGGTTGCTCATTTGACCCACGTACCTTGCGCTCTGATTCGCTCGAAAGGGAGGACACATCGTCAGTCAGAGGAGGCGCCGGACACATGAGGAGGAAAAATTACCTCCTGTTATGGAGGAAGCAGAGCGCAACTTGTTTCTAAAACTATATTTTGTCCCGGTATAGTAACCGGGAGTTACTCCGCATTGATTTGACTGTGAAGCCGCTAGGGGTTGAACGAGTACATAATTTTTAAACTCGACATTAACATAAAAAAGTTCGAGTAGTGCTCGAGTAGTCAATGATGTCATAGAGGCAAAATAAATAAATATATAAAAATGCATAAAAACTAGGCTTGTTATAGATTAACCGATTCGACCGGATATCCGGTTTGACAAGCTAGCGATGTGGTTGCATCGGTAGCAGCCACGTAAACCGACAGCAACCAGCCACAAATTCAGAGATGAACCGGTTGAAAAAACACGGACCGGTTATCGCGAGACTTGCTGGGTTTACAATGCGTTTCTAAAACAACACGAGAGCGATGCTATTCTCACGCATGCGCCATAGCTCACGGACGAGCATGGATGTAAATAGTAGCCGCGCGCGTTAGCGAGTCACCGTGAAAGATTTTCAACACATCAGCCAGACAAAAATCTACAGGTAGTCCCCGATTTACGAGTGAGATCCGTCACAACGAGGCGCTCGTAAACCGGAAATCTCGTAATTTGGAACGGCCGCCATTTCTCTCGTAAATCCGGAAATCCGCTCGTAAATTGGAACGGTTTTCGCTAGCGCGCCTAAAAACACTCTATTTTCATCTAAAAACTACTTTTGAGTGCATAAAAATGATCGGAAACGTGTGTTTATATGCTTAACTAACTAACTGTAGTGAAAAAACACATGAAAACTCAGTATTTTTTTCGTTTTTTCCAAAAATGTGCAGCTCGTAAGTCTGGAACCTCGCAGATCAGAGCGCTCGTAAATCGGGGACTACCTGTAAAGTGTGGAACGTGTTCGGGTTTTACTAGAAGGACGGAAAACTCGACAAAAGCCACGCTATTTGTAAGCTATGCAGCGCACCTCCGAAGTACACTGGTAGCACAACAAACCTCGACCAACAACTTTTCAAGCCTCACAACAACGAGCAGGAGCATGCAGCTGCCACACACAAAGCCACACACAAAGCGACGGGTAACGTTATCACTAAATTTTACGGGCAACTCAGTGATAGTTCACGAGCTACACAGGCCTTGAAGATCTCTTCCACACTGTTTTAAGTCCCTGCCCTTCCTCAGTAGCAGTGATAACTCCTGTCAATGAGCCCACAGAATGGGTGAACAGTCTTGTTGTTACACAGAAGAATAAACACGTTGTTGGACCCGAACTGCGTTGTCTCAGCCTTCACCTATAATATAAGCTGCATGACTATGACCCACAGCCATACAAGATTAATAAGAAGCATAAAGCTACAACAGTAGCCATGATGCAGAGAGGACATTCACAAGCCTATCAGCAGAAACAACATCCCTGCATCACAAGGTAAATCCCCCAACACACTGTCAAAATACATCTTACAGTGCATTCAGTTACAGTCTGCTGTGTTTTGTTGCTGTCACTAGATTTATTCTGCCTACTGTTTTTTGATTGTTTACACTGCATTTAACCATACTGTACACTAAATGTAATGTCATGTTTTATTTCTAGGTAACGGGGGATTCAGTTCAGAGAGGTCCAGTGCAGACTGAACCTGCAAATGGAGATCTGGATGTCTGCAATGATACACCCCAGACCCAAGATGAGCATATAGGTTTGTGTTTTATAATTTGTGATCAAGAATGAGCTGACTTTGTCTTAAACTTGTGCTGCAGTCATTGTATCAGCATAAAACACATTCACTATAATGAGAGAATCTGCATGCACAGAAAGAGTTAAATACCGTAAACATCGGAGGAAAATATGCTCCGGTGTTTAATACGCTTTGTCCAATTATTAACAATAAACACGAAAAAAACGTAAACAATACGCCTCGGTGTTTAATACGCGTCATCACCACGCGACGCGTCAGCGCCTCATTTGCCCTAATCAAGATAGCGGCGACAGAAGCAAGCGAGTACGAAGATTTTCACAAGGAAACACGGTAAAACAATAATTTCTTTGCAAGAAAAAATATATTTCTTAGCTGACTTCATAGCAGACGTGCTTCTGAGCTTAACGAAATGTTCAAATCAGCTGGATTAAAAAAAAAGTTCGCCGAATTTTAGGCAGGCGCCAGGCGGGTCAAACCGGACGCTTTCTTTCTTTAAATTTAGCTAAATAAACGCTTAAAAAATATATTTCTTAGCTGACTTAATAGTAGACGTACTCCTGAGTTTAACGAAATGTTCAAATCAGCTGGATTAAAAAAAAAAAGTTCGCCGATTTTTATGCAGGCGCCAGGCGGGTCAAACCGGACGCTTTGTTTCTTTAAATTTAGCTAAATAAACGCTTAAAAATATATTTCTTACCTCACTATAGCAGACGGGCTCCTGAGCTGAACCAAATGTGAAATCAGCTGGATTTAAAAATCCGCGGTGTGGTTTATGAGTGGTATCTTGCAAACAAAAACAGCTACCGGTACATCCACAGCAGGGAGCGGGCAGCGACAGAGTCATCAGTCCGACCAAAGGAGGCTTTTTTCGGACACATGCAAGTAGAAACTTCTGGAAGTGGCCCCTCTTCCTCTTCGCTCTCTGAGTCCTCTGCTGGCTGCTGCCTACAGCGCCCGTATAGCGGCCGAAACTGGTACTGCACCATTTTTGCCAAAAATGAAAAACGAAGAATCAGAGCGAAAAATTGGTCTAAAAATATGGGAAAAATCCATAAATAATACTCTTCGTGTTTTAATACGCTGGACATTCAAATGAGCAAAAATACACCGTATAATACAACGGTTTTTACGGTAATCATCATGATGATAATGATACATCTGAGCAGCAAAGCATTCTATAAAATTATAAACTGTTTAATAATAATAAAACACGACGCATTTTTACCTTTTTGACAAGACTGGACCAGCTCCATACATCCGTGCGCACAAAGGAATCCATTTTGAAGCGTCTATTAAAAGCTAAAAGCTACCCAGCGCTCGGTTTTTATCACGTGATGTGACATAATGACGTTACCGTGACGTGATGACGTCACTACGGGTACTCGAGGTGGACAAAAAAGCCTCGATAGAAGTCAAAGCACTCGATATGTCGATAACTCAGTTAATCTGTTAAAGCATTAGAAGCCGCATGCACACGCTAAGACCCGCCTTCCTGTTAGTAATTGGTCAAAACAACGTGAGCTTCAATGTGATTGGATGTAATCGCTGCCCATCAATCAAAGTCAAGTTGAGGTGGACCATCCATCCATCCATCCATTTTCGTCCGCTTATCCGGGGTCGGGTCGCGGGGGTAGCAGCCTAAGTAGGGAGGCCCAGACTTCCCTCTCCCTAGCCACATGGAGCAGCTCCTCTGGGGGAATCCCAAGGCGTTCCCAGGCCAGCCGAGAAACATAGTCCCTCCAGCGTGTCCTGGGTCTTCCTCTGGGCCTCCTCCCGGTGGGACATGCCCGGAACACCTCCCCAGGGAGGCGTCCAGGAGGCATCCTAACCAGATGCCCGAGCCACCTCAACTGGCTCCTCTCGATGTGGAGAAGCAGCGGCTCTACTCCGAGTCCCTCCCGGATGACTGAGCTTCTCACCCTATCTCTAAGGGAGAGTCCAGACACCCTGCGGAGAAAACTCATTTCAGCCGCTTGTATCCGAGATCTCGTTCTTTCGGTCACAACCCAAAGCTCATGACCATAGATGAGGGTGGGAACGTAGATCGATCGGTAAATTGAGAGCTTTGCCTTTCGACTCAGCTCTCTCTTCACCACGACAGACCGGTACAGAGCCCGCTTCACTGCGGATGCTGCACCTATCCGCCTATCGATCTCACGCTCCAGTTTTCCCTCATTCGTGAACAAGACCCCGAGATACTTAAACTCCTCCACTTGGGGCAGGACCTCATCCCCGACCCGGAGAGGGCATGCTACCCTTTTCCGGCTCAAGACCATGGCCTCGGATTTGGAGGAACTGATCCTCATCCCGGCCGCATCACACTCGGCTGCAAACCGCTCCAGCGAAAGCTGTAGATCACGATCTGATGAAGCCAATAGGACCACATCATCTGCAAAAAACAGAGAAGCGATTCTAAGGCCACCAAAACGGATCCTCTCAACACCTTGGCTGCGCCTAGAAATTCTGTCCATAAAAGTTATGAACAGAATCGGTGACAAAGGGCAACCTTGGCGGAGTCCAACTCTCACTGGAAACGAGCCTGACTTACTGCCGGCAATGCGGACCAAGCTCTGACACCGGTCGTACAGGGACCTAACAGCCCATATCAAGGTTGAGGTGGACTGTTTGGTCAAAAGCAGGAAATCCGGCCCCTGGCCGGAGGTCTTTAAGCCCTGTGGTTGTTTTTTTTACAACCGGGAGCAGCTGATTAACATCTCCAAAGCTCAAATAATATCTCAACTACAGCCCCAAATCCCAAATGAGTTGAAAAGGAGGCATCATGGATGTAGAGCAGGAGCAAAGATGAGAGAGAAAAAGAGAAGGATGAAGTTCAAACAATCTCTTCCATCAATCATGATGGGTAATGTGAGATTACTGGGAAACAAGTTGGATGAACTTCAGGTCCTAACAAGGACCCAGTCAGAGTATTGGGAATGCAGTGTTGTGTTTCACTGAGACATGTCTGCAGGATCATGTCCTCGACTCCAGCGTTCCTCTGCCAGGCTTTCTGACCATACGAGCAGATAGATTTAGAGAGGAGTGGCAAAAAAAGGAGGTGGGTTGGCAGTGCTTGTGAACAGATGGTATAATCCTGGACATGTTACTGTGGTGTCGTCTCTGCAGTCCAGATACTGAACTGTTAGCACTAAGTTGTCATCCATATTAGTTGCCAAGAGAGTTCACCAGTGTTATTTTGGCAACTGTTTACATTCCATCCAATGCTATTGTCGAGACTGTGTGTGATGTCATCAGCTCTGAGGTTGCTAAGCTACAGACACAACACCCTAGTGCGTTTATTGCAATACTGTATCTGGGGATTTTAATCATTCCTCACTCTCTGCTACACTTCCGACATTCCAACAGTTTGTCAGCTGCTCTACCAGAGAAAACAAAACGCTTGACTTGTTTTATGCAAATGTCAAGGATTCATACATCGCTAAAGCAAGATCCCCTCTTGGCAAATCAGATCACAATCTTGTGTTTTTCTGCTCATATTATAAACCCCTTATTCAGAGACAGCATGTAATAAAGAGAACAGTGAGAAATTGGTCAATGGAAGCTGAAGAATCCCTGCGGGTTGTTTTGAGGCTACAGACTGGGATGTACTGTGCCAGCTACATGAAGAGGACATCAATGCCATGACGGAGTGTGTGACCAACTACAAAGTATATAAACTTCTATACCCACCAGAACAGTGAGATGCTTCCCCAATAACAAACCCTGGATCATCACTGACCTGAAGGAACTGCTAAACCAGGAAAAAAAGAGCCTTCAGGGAAGGAGACAGGGAATTATTGAGGAGTACACAGAAGCAACTAAAAGTCAAGAGAAGAAACAGCAAGGAGGTGTACAAGAAGAAGCTGGAGAGCAAGCTCCAGTAGAACAATATCAAAGAGGTGTGGTCAGGGATGAAAAAAATCACAGGCTTCAAGCAGAAGGAGGATCAGAAGGATGGAAGCCTGGACAGAGCCAATGAACTGAACACATTATTCAATAGGTTCAATTCAGGAACAAGCTCAGTATCCTCCTCTTTGCCCACAGCCAAACAGACATACCACCCACCTTTGACCCAAGGCTGTCCTGTTACATCTCAAATATTGTAGTAGTCATGGAGCCTTCTTCTTCTACATGTTGGTCTTCAACCAAATCATAAGATGCTGATGCCTCCTTTGCCTCCCCCCTCTGCGTCTCTAGAAGTCAGGTGAGGAAGCAGTTGGAGAGACTGAACCAGAATAAAGCTGCAGGTCCAGATGGTGTCAGTCCCAGAGTCCTGAAGGTCCGTGCAGAGCAGCTCTGTGGGGTTCTGCAGCACCTCTTCAACCTTAGCCTGACCTAGGAGAAGGTTCCAGTGTTGTGGGAAAACCTCCTGCCTTGTTCCACTACCAAAGACAACTCACCCATCAGTCCTCAATGACTATAGACCTGTTGCCCTGACATCCCACATCATGAAGGTCCTAGAGAGACTTCTGTTGGCCCACCTGACTAAACAAACAAGCACATATCAGGACCCACTGCAGTTTGCTTATTGGCGTGGACTTGGAGTTGAAGATGCCATCATTTTCCTGCTTCAGCAAACTCACAGTCATCTAGCACTTTGAGATTTTCATTAATGAAAAGGGCGTTATAAATTGAATTCATTATTATATTATTATTATTATTATCTAGAAAAGGCAGACAGTACTGTGAGAGTCATGTTCTTTGATTTCTCCAGTGCATTTAACACAATCCAGCCTTATCTGCTTTGTCAGAAACTCCAGAAGACTCAGGTGGAGGCCTCAACAATCACCTGGATCAAAGACTACCTGACAAACAGACCACAGTTTGTGAGACTGAAGGGTTGCGTGTCTAACCAGGTGGTCAGTAGCTCAGGAGCACCACAGGGGGCTGTACTCTCACCATTCCTTTTCACTCTGCACACGTCCGGTTTCCAGTACAAAACAGACTCCTGTCATGTGCAGAAATATTCAGATGACTCTGCAGTGGTCGGCTGTATCAGAGATGGACAAGAAGCTGAGTGCAGGAACTGGTGGACCACTTGTGTGGCATGGTGAGGAAACAATCATCTCATCTTGAATGTGAACAAAATAAAGGAGATGACTGTAGATTTCAGGAGAAACAGGAACAGGTCCAACACTATTTCCATCATGGGAGAAGAAGTGGAGGTGGTGGAGAAGTATAAATACCTTGGGGTTCACCTGGACAACAAACTGGACTGGAGATGCAACAGTGAAGCATCTACAAGAAGAGACAGAGCAGACTGTACTTCTTGAGGAAGCTGAAGTTCTTCACAGTTTGCAGCATTGCAGCAAGATGCTGCATATCTTCTATACCGTATTTTCTGGTGTATAGGCCGCACCGGTGTATAGGTCGCATTGTCCAATTATCACCAATAGATTGGAAAAATCCCTAGATAGGTCGCACCGGTGTATAGGTCGCACCTACGTTTAGCTCTGCTGCAAATGTCTGCCACAGGAGCGCACGGCAAGGCTTTTAAGAAGATTAACACTTAAAAACAATTATTTGTTTGATAAAAATTATAGCAAATATTAGGCATGTAACGGTTGTAATGGGTGTACCGAACCGTTTCGGTACACCACGTTCGGTTCGGTCCACCTGCATACCGTTTCGGTTATTTTTTCACTCATTAAACGTTCTTAACAGCGGAATATATGTTCCTCTGCCTACGGGCGTGCTTGGGGCCCTCACTATCTGGGGCTGGGCGCTTGGGCGGCCTGGTGGCTGCCTGGTGGGGCTCGGGTCCTCTGGTCCTGTCAGGTCTGGACCTGAGGGATGGGCGTCCCCGGTGCCCGAGCCTCGGTGACCGGCCCTGGGGCTACGTCGGTGCAGCGGGCTCCGGCGGGGGCCTGTGTATTGTCGCTGTTGACCCCGGGGGGTCATTGTGTGTGGTCCCTGGTGGGGTTCGTCCGGTTCTTCCACTTGGTCGGATCTGGGGAGTGGACGAGTGGCTCGTCCTGTTCGGGTGGTCCTGGGGACTCTGGGCTCGGGGTCCTTCCTGGGGTCTTGGGCTTTGATCGCCCCTTCGTCTGTCTCGGGCTTTGGGGGGACGGGTCTCTGATGCTTCACAGTCGCTACTAAATGTTCTATTGGAGGAACCTTATTCACTTATGCATGCTCACAACCACACACAAATGGATGCAGGGATGTATAGTAGATGTATGTAGATGGGTATATAAATGAATATAAATATATATGTATGTATATTGTATATATATTTGTAGGTATGGGTATGTGTATTTATAGAAATCTTTTGCAAGGTCATGAATATTATCAGTCTTTATGCTTGTATGTTTCGTTGTTGTGTTCTGTCATGTGCTTTGCAGGATTGTGGACGGAGGTTTGGTGTGTTTGCCTTGTGCTCTTTCTGTGGACAATTGTTGTTTTGTTGTCTCACTTTCTCTTTTCTTTCTTTCTCTCTATTAAAAAAAAAAATAAAAATACATATTGGAGTGAGAGGATGGCTATAAGGTGTGAAGGGAGGCCATCTATAAATGGAAAAAAAAAAAAAAAAAAAAAAAAAAAGCGGAATATATGCACCGCGGAACAAAATTTCCTGGGCGCGTTTCAGCACGGGGCTATTATCGCGTGGCACGCGCAGCATTTAGCCGTTAGCATCTCCTGCGGTCTCCTGTTTGTGAACATTATAGCTTTCTTGTTAAAAGACGAGCGCACGCGCAGCTTGTGTGGACGTTGCTTCATGAAGACTCTGCAGCAGCTGCGTGACGCAGCTCTCTGCAGCAGCAACACATCTAACGTGAACGCGCTGGAAACTGTCATCCGAACGTGAACGGAGAGCTGTATTAAAACTACTTCATCCGAACGTGAACAGCAGCTGTATTAAAACTACTTCATCAGGTAATCAGAGCGGTCTAGAGCAATAACACAAGCTGTATGAGTTTTTAAATCTCGAATCTAAGTCTGAACGTTGTTATATGCGCAGGCTTTAAAGTTGCTGAGCGTCGCTATGAGACATTCATCATGTCAACACTTCAAAAAGTTCAGCTCTTTATGAAAAAACTAACTGATGTTGTCAACAACAAGCCCTGGACCAGATTAAAGCCCTGCCATGATGATGAAGAGTGAGAGATTCAACCGTTCAGAGGTATTGTTTTATTATTATCTAAATAATCTTTTTTTTTTAAATCATAATCTTATTAACTTGTTTTTTTTATCTCTTTTGTTTTTTATTTCCAGTCTGTGACAGAGGTAAATCCACCTGCAGCTAAGAAGTGTGTGATGACTGAACTGAACTCTGAACTGTTCCAACACCTGCACCAAGAAGAAGTTGTGAGTACAGTAATGAGGACAAATACAGCCACACTGCTGCTACTGAACAAAAACTTGATTAGTTAGATTGTAAACAGTCTGTTGCTGCTTATTGTTCTGGTTCTGACTGTTATTGCATTTATTAAGATTTTTATTATTGTTCATATAGTTTATTTATTGTAGAGTGCTGTTTATTTAAAATATCATCCAAATGGGTCACTTTTATTTATTACTACAATACAAACATATTTTTGGCATATTTTCAAAATAAACATTTTGTAAGTCTTTATTTTGCAAAAATAAATAAAACAATTTGTACCGAAAATAAACCGAACCGAGCTCTCCTTGTAGTTGAACCGAACCGAAATGTGATTTTAGCGTACCGTTACATACACCCCTAGCAAATATGTGTCTGAGTTGAACTTTTCCTTAATAAATTAAAGTAATTGTGAAATGAGCTGGATTTACAAATTTGTTTCGCAGAAAGTGATAACAAGCCATATATAGGTCGCACCGGTGTATAGATCGCAGGCCTAGGAAAAAAACCATAAAAAGGTGCGAACTATACACCGGAAAATACGGTAAGTCTGTTGTAGAGCGCTATCTCTTCTGCCTTCATCTGCTGGGGGAGCAGCACCAGAGCAAGTGACTTAAAAAAGATCAACGGCCCTCCCCGGCCCCACCCTGCTTCTAACCCGGGTTTGTGTTGTTCGCATTTGCCTTCTCAGGCCGGCGGGAGCCCTAGTTTTGGAACCCCACCGACGGAGATTCTGATCGGGCCGAGCTCCCGGGCCCAGTTTGACGTCATGTACTGCTCATCATTTGATTCGTTGTTTGCAGCAGGGGCGGGACTGCTGCGTGTTGAGTCATCAACTCGTTCTAACAACAACCTCAGCGCGAGCTGAATTTCATTAAAATTTAACTACAGAAACCCCTAAAAAAATTGTTAGCTGAATTAGTGTTTCAGAGTTTAATTTTTGTTAATAACTGATTACAAATCAGCTTATGTTAAAACGTAAATAACACGAAGCTCACACCCATACAGAGCATTTCCGCCTTTCAGCGCGAGCTGAATTTAATTAAAATATAACTAATATTCTCTAACTCTTGCGCGTAGCCAAGATTTTAAAACATAACTAATATGATCTAACTCCTGCGCGTAGCCAGGATGTTACGAGGGGCGATTCCTTTATAGGAAAAGTGGACTCCTGAAAAAAGTAATACGCCTCGGTGGCTCATTGGAAGAGCGTAGGCTTTCCGCTCTAAATTTTATCTTGACTCGGGTTCGATTCTCACCTGGTTCAACTTATTTTACGTCTGTCTTTTATTGGAAAAAAAAAAAAGGAGTTTGTGTTATGCCTGTGGTTAACACAAACTCCTTTTTTTATCCAATAAAAGACAAACGTAAAATAAGTTGAACCAGGTGAGAATCGAACCCGAGTCAAGATAAAATTTAGAGTGGAAAGCCGACGCTCTTCCACTGAGCCACCGAGGCGTATTACTTTTTTCAGGAGTCCACTTTTCCTATAAAGGAACCGCCCTTCATAAAATCCTGGCTACGCCCATGACTAATAATAATCTCTGTACAATGCGAAATGAGGGCGGGCAGGCCAGGCTGGGCTCCGGGGTGAGCTGGGCTGGGGAGGGCCGGAGAGGGCTGTGCAGTGCGAAAACGGCTACAGAAGGCTGGTCCAGTTCTGGGGACTCCTCTAGAACCTTTGGAGATGATTGTACAAAGAAGGATTCTTCATCAAATGAAGAACATTATAGACAACCCTCGGCATCCTCTTCATCAGACTGTCAGAAAACAACAGAGTGTCTTCTGTCAGAGGCTTCTTCAGATCCACTGTAAGATAGATCACTACAAGAGATCCTTCCTGCCCACAGCCATCATCATCTAGAACAGGGGTGCTCATTACGTTGATCGCGATCTACTGGTTGATCGCGGAGGCAGTACTGGTAGATCGCAGCGTGACATTAAAAAATTGTCAGCTTATCAAACATCCTGTCACTTGATTGACATACAGGGCAACCAATCAGATGACAACTGAATCTTGAGCTTTAGCCTATCAAACATTCCGTCACTTGATTGACATACAGGGCAACCAATCAGATGACAACTGAACCTTGAGCTTTAGGTCACCGGTCATGCTAAAAACAACGGAGCTAAACGCTAGGGATGCGCGATATAACCGGTACACGGTAGAAACTATATAAATTTAGCCTACGATAGAGATCTGTCTTCTACTGGCTAACCACAGAAAATCAGAGTTGTCCGATTTAATCTTTACTTTTTTTGTTTAAAACTGTGCATAAGTGGTGTTGAAGTGTACAATCAGAGTTGTCAGAGATAATCGATACTTTTTTTGTGTTGAAAACTGTGCGTAAGCGGTGTTAAAGTATTTTCTTCGAGTGCTAAGTTGCAAAGCTATAAGCTAACTTCGTCCGGCTTGCCGTAGAGTTGCCATCGGACGCATGCGCAGAACGCTGTGTTCTGTCGAAAGTTTTTTTTTTGTCGAAAGTTAAAGTAAGCGTTGGTCAGCTTTAAATCAGAGTTGTCAGATTTAATCTTTACTTCTTTTTTGTTGTTGTTTAAAACTGTGCATAAGTGGTGTTAAAGTCTTTTCTTCGAGCGCTAAGTTGCGAAGCTATAAGCTAACTTCGTCCGGCTTGCCGTAGTTTTTCCATCGGACACATGCGCAAAACGTTGCGTTCTGTTGAAAGTTTTTTTTTGTGTGTAAAGTTAAAGTAAGCGTTGGTCAGCTTTAGAGAAACCTGCCCTCTGATCTGTAAACAGAACGCTGTGTTGTGTGATTTTATTGCGAGACCCTCTGGTCAAAGCCACGGAGGAAACTGGTTGTCTTGTCAGCTCTCCTTAAAGCTGAAGGAGACGCCCTCTAGAGGGTTGGAGGGTGAAGTGTTTTCAGTGTAAAATTCTGCTCTGTTGTTCGTTTGACAATATTGGAAACTGTTAAGAGTTAACAACATATTCTTTAGTTTAAAACTTATGGCTAAAACTACACAAGATATATTTTGCACTGTTTTGCACTACAAGAAAGAAGCCTAATGCTTGAGTTGTTAATTATTTAAAAACTCTCTGGACCTAGTAGTGAAATTTTCTTAATAGAGATTATTTTGTGGTATAGCAGTTTTCAAAATAAATTAAGGTAAAAGGACACCCTTTTTTTATTTCTATTGCAAGTTTTATACCAAAAACATATCGCGATATATATCGTTATCGCCACCATTCACAATACAGTACATATCATGATATGAATTTTAGGCCATTTCGCACATTCCTACTAAACGCGGCAAAACTTACAAGCTAATCAGCAAATTACCTGTACCTCAGATTTCAAGCCCTTGCTAAAACATGAGTGAGAAAGCTGGACCAAGCAAGAAGGCAAAAACGTATCATGTTCATACGGAATGGGAGGTGGACTTTTTTTTTCACTGTCATTTTCGAAGTGTGTTTGCCTCATCTGCCAGTCTATTTGGCTCCACTTATTTATGTGAGTCAGCCTTTTCCAACATGAAAATCATTACGGTAAGTCCAAATACCGTTCCACCATGACTGATGAACATTTGGAAATGTGCTTGAGGCTGGCTGTCAGCAGCTACTGTCCGGACTATGCATCCCTGGCTGATTCAATTCAGTGCAAGTCATCAAAGTAAACTCAGGTAATTACAAAAAAATTTAATAATTATTTATTATATGTGTTGTGCAATATTGGCTTATTCAGTTATGCAAGGTACATTGTACATAAAAACAATCCTTAATACATTTGAAGATAGTTACAGTATACGTTTTGCATTTTTGTAGTGGGTAGATCATTTTGACTTGGTTGTTTTATAATAGCTTGCATGCTGAAAAAGTGTGAGCACCCCTGATCTAGAATAACTCTTTAATGAAACCAGGATGATTAGTTACAACCAGTGATGGGAATAACGGAGTTTAGATAAACGGCGTTACAAACAGTTTTTTTTTTCATTAACGGGTACTCTAAGTAGTTACTATGTCGTTACAACGCCGTTACCGTTACGACCACTAAATGGGGTACATAATTTTGTCTTCCGCTCTGGCTCTCGTAAGCTGTTTGTTTACTTTTTTCCGTGAGGGTAGGAGGGAGCAGAGGGGAGGGAGGGGTGAAACAATCATATAAGGATGATGCTGATTGGCTAAGGTAGAGTAACCGATAGAGGTAAGCCAATCAGAGGTTTTGTTGTTCAGGTCACCCGCAAACCACACGCTGCAGCTCCAAATCTGAAAAGTTAGCAGAAGTCCTGCAGCAATGGCGAGTCTGGAGGGAAAGTTGGCGTTTTCAAAGTGGAAATACAGAAACTACTTTACTCTCCTTGAGGTAAAACGCAAGAACATGCATGTGAAGTGTACATTATGTCCCAGAGCGAAGTGTTTGTCTACGTCTGTCGTAAGCAACTCTAATCTGATGAAGCATCTCACAACTGCTCAGGTATTTCAGATTTTCAGTACTGTTTTAAAAGTACTTCATATTGTTAAAATGGTTCTTTTGTTTTTAAGAAAATACTTGAAGAACCAGTTGTGTGAGGGTTTGTTTTTATTTTACACTACAGAGTTAAAGCACTTATTTTAACTGTTTACTTTTATTTCTAAGAAAACACTTGAACAGTACAGTGTAGAGCTGAAAACACAATTGTTATATTATTTTGTTAAACTGTATTTTGTAATGAAGAAAAAACTTGAAGTATAGTATGTCAACCAGTCATGTTCTGTTGAGGTGCAGTAAGTATTAAAAGTTTTGTGTTAAGTACCTGTCTTTGCATTTCTACTTTAAATTCGTAGATGTATCTAAACTTAAACCAACCAAACAAACAATAGTTACTTTCCCTGGTAACTAATTACTTTTATAGGGGAGTAATTCAGTTACTAACTCAGTTACTTTTTGGGAGAAGTAACTATAATTACTTTTTAAAAGTAACGTTCCCAACACTGGTTACAACAACATTTAATTTCCCTCTGGGTTTAATAAAGTATTTCTGAATTGATTGAACTGTATTGAATGCTACACTGACATTTCCATGGAATTATATTTTTCATATAAAAGTTGCTTTACTGTCGCAAAAATCTCCCGTTTTGTATGGATTTAGAGCGGCCTGTGTGTAAACTAAAGTTTTACACTTATCTATTGCACTAAGCAGAATTTGTCAGCGATTCCACTGATAAACAAAAATAGATGAAATATTCCGTCAGCTTTCACTTTCAACCAGTTATTTACACGTGTCATCACTGGTGTGAACATGACTGTTAAGTCATTCTTTCTCGTCTTTTCATAATGGCGGGAACATTTTGTATTTAAACTAAATAATTTAAGTTACTAGGGGAGTTTATCCCTCGATAAAACGGAAAACTTGCATGTTTTCTCAGAAGAGTACATGTACTTTTTCAGCAGTACGTAATCTTGTCAAAGTATTACGCAATTAACGTGACAAAATGGAAGCGCTAGTGTAAAATTAGCGCTGCATAAAGTTTTAAAACAGTAATTAATGCGAACCTTTCATTAACGCTACTTGGCTCAATTAGCTCATGTTTAACATAAACTAGAGTTTGTTTGATTAGCGAACAAATAATATAATAGGTTGGTATTACTCACTGGTTGTAACACCAACCCTGCAGTTATGGCTAATAATTAGCCTTATTGTTAACTAGAGCTAACATGAAGCAGTCTTCTGCTGACTTACCGACGAAAGTCAAACATGTCCTCGATCCCCCGAGTCTCCATGTCTGCTGTCGGACTTGGGCACGAGCTAATGCTAAGAATGAAGCCTGACTTCTAAAAATAGATTATTCATAACGTTCACAACAACACCCTGAACACGCACTGGTTGAACTGGTAACCAGTCAACGTTACTGTTTACCCACTAAGCCGGAGAAATATAGTAAATTTTGGGCAACATATAAAAGTACTGTTAAAAGATTAGCATAATAGCAGTAAGCCGTTATCAATGGATGTTTTTTCCGGTAGTGCTACAATACTTCCGGTTATGACCTTCCAGAATAAAAGTGGCGCTTGAGATGGGGTTTGTCTGGGCCGCTTTGTGAACTGATGTAAAATATTTACTAAATGTTGCATAAATGCCCAGGTTTTGTGTGGATGAACAATACAGCATGTCACTTCTTTGCCTATAAAATATAATAAAAAATATAAAAACAAAAATGTAATTTAATTCTGTTAGTTTCAAAATAAGGGTCGCAAACAGATTTGTCTCCGTAGTGTTTGAAGAAGAGTTTGTTGTACATTATATATGTAGTAACTAGACTTTATTATAACAACATAAACACCACATATAGACATTTTAAAATTGACCACTTTCCTAATAGATTTTTTTTCATTTACCCTTTATTTATTTATTCATTTAACCTTTATTTATTTAAGAATACTATACAGTAGTGATTTATTAAACGAGAGTAATGGTGACACTAAAACAACATGGCGAGTTATAAATGATGTTCTAAAAAGTCATAAAGCGAAAACGAACATTGCAAAATATTTTGTGAAAGATGACAAAGAAATACATGATAAGAATGATATCATAAATGAATTTAATCAATATTTTGTAAATATGATCAAGCCTTGCAGCTAAAATACCAAAAGTACACGGTAGATAATAATGTGTGTCATTCAATTAAAAGTTGCACCAACAGTATTATTCTTAATGGAACTAACAAAGAGGAAATTATGAAAATGGTAAAAAATCTCTCAGACAAGAGATCAAAAGATGGGTGGACATGGATATGATGTTCGTAAAAGAAATAATCCATCCATCCATCCATTTTCGTCCGCTTATCCGGGGTCGGGTCGCGGGGGTAGCAGCCTAAGTAGGGAGGCCCAGACTTCCCTCTCCCCAGCCACTTGGAGCAGCTCCTCTGGGGGAATCCCAAGGCGTTCCCAGGCCAGCCGAGAAACATAGTCCCTCCAGCGTGTCCTGGGTCTTCCTCTGGGTCTCCTCCCGGTGGGACATGCCCGGAACACCTCACCAGGGAGGCGTCCAGGAGGCATCCTAACCAGATGCCCGAGCCACCTCAACTGGCTCCTCTCGATGTGGAGAAGCAGCGGCTCTACTCCGAGTCCCTCCCGGATGACTGAGCTTCTCACCCTATCTCTAAGGGAGAGTCCAGACACCCTGCGGAGAAAACTCATTTCAGCCGCTTGTATCCGAGATCTCCGTGATCACCATTCTCCTTGAAAAACTAAATAAATATGGTATTAGAGGACCAGCATTACAGTGGGTATCTAGCTATTTGAAAGATAGGAAACAGTTTGTGCAAATAAATGATGTTAGATCTGACCTCCGTGATATCACTTGTGGAGTTCCTCAGGGCTCTGTGCTTGGACCAAAGTTATTTATTTTATATGTGAATGACTTGGTAAATGTGTCAGGACTTCTTAAATGTGTTCTTTTTGCCGATGACACCACATTTTTCTGTTCGGGTAAAGACATAAAACAGATTTTGGATATGATGAAAACAGAATTTATAAAAATACAAACTTGGTTTAAATTAAACAAATTATCTTTGAATTTAGATAAAACTAATTACATGATATTCAGTAACAAAAAGAGAATTGTTGACGATCCATTTGAAATTGAAGATGTTGTGATCTGTAAAGTGAGTGAAGTGAAGTTTCTGGGTGTTATCATTGATGACAAACTGACATGGAAACATCATGTAAATTCCATTAAAACAAAAATAGCTAGATCAATTGCAGTACTGTATAAAGTCAGGGATTTTTTAATTGATAAAGCTCTGTATATGTTGTATAACACAATCATTGTTCCACATTTAATCTATTGTATTGAGGTTTGGGGAAAAGCGTGCAAAACAATTACAAAGCCTGTTTTTATTTTACAAAAGAGAGCTGTAAGAGTAATCACCAGAAAACATTTCAGTCACCCATCAAACACCTTGTTTCTTCAGCTAAATTTATTGAAATTCCAGGAATTGGTAGAATATAGTATTTTATCAGTTATGTATAGGGCTCATAATAACACATTACCTTTAAATATCCAAAGAAATTTTATAAAAAGACAAAGTTATTACAATCTCAAAGGGACAGAGATATTCATCAAACCACAATTCAGAACCAGCTTAAAGGGACGGTCTACCTCAATTCAGGGAGTTCGATTGTGGAATGTTCTGGAGAGTGATGTTAAAAATGCAAAATCAATGTATACATTTAAGAAAAAGGTCAAAAAGGACTTGCTCAAAAACTATATATGATGTAGCTTAGTGTGTTTGTGTATTACACTTATGTTGTACTTATGATGTAGCTGTATTACAGTTAGAAAAATTTAGTAGAGTTATTCATTTTGTGATGTAGTTTGTGTATTACAGTTAGAAAAATTAAGTAGAGATTTTAGTAGTTTGTGTATTACAGTTAGAAAAATTAAGTAGAGTTATTCATTTTGTGATGTAGTTTGAAGGTTATCATTGGTTGAACAAACTGTGAAATAAATAAGGGGCAGATATAATAAGATTTCATCTTCTTTCTGCTCCTTTCATTTTATCCTACTTGTATTCTTGTATCTGATGAAACTGTTTTGTATTGTTCTTTTAAAATGAATGAATAAACATCAAATCAAATCAAATTTATACAGGTAGTCCCACTGAGTCACAAGAACTTATTTTTAAGAGAGACCTATTTTGGGGAGCAGATGGTGGGGGTGAGGGCCTTGCTCAAGAGCCCAGAGTGGGACAAATGAGGGTGGAGGCAAGTGAGGGTGATTCACCTTTTCCACCCACAATTTTTATGTTGACACCAGGAGTTGAACCTGCAACATTCTGATCACGGGCCCATCTTCTCTAACCTCTGCACCACCACTCCCGCTAAAAGTTTATTTTTTTGCTAAATAGTATATAAAGTCTTTCTTGTTGTGTCTAAAAAAGTTAAGTCTATAGTCCTCTGGACATTCAAAAACAAAACAAACAAAAAAGAAAATGTAGAAACGTTTAGTCTTTCATCCAAAAGACTTTTTCAGTCTGAGGTGCTGTATTCAGCTCAGTCTTATAAATAGCACCCTCTCACAGTGGATCAACCAGTTTGCTGCTGACAGCCAAAACCAGCTGCTCACATGATCAAGGAGGACCATCAGCCTAACAATGGATCGTTAGCACCTTGATGGCTGTTTTTTGCTATTCACAGAGGGCTGAGTGATACTAGCAATAAAAATCATTTTATTTAAAAGCGCCTTTCAGGACACCCAAGGACACTTAACAAACCAATACAGTTCAAACATTATCAGTGACAAATTGAAATATAAAATACATAAAGATTATAAAATGCAAAATAATAAAAATACATTTAGTAAAGTTAATGATAAGCTAGTCTAAAGAGATGTGTTTTCAGGGCTGTCTTGAACAGAGAAAGGGAGGTGGTGTTTCGAAGGTCTGGCGGTAGAGCGTTCCAGAGGTGAGGGGCAGAGCAGGTGAAGGCCCTGCTCCCCATGGTGGAGAGGTGGGCAGAGGGTACATGGAGATGTAGTGAAGAGGAGGATCTGAGAGAACGTGATGGGATGGAGATTTGTAGGAGGTCAGATAGATAAGGAGGGGCAAGGTTGTGGATAGCTTTGAACGTGAGAAGTAGAATTTGTCAGGCTCTGTCCCTGTCTGTTTCTTTAGGTTTATTTGTGTTTTCCTCCTGTCTTACTTTTGTCATTCTGAGCTTTGTGATTTCTGTTTATCTCATTCAGTCTCTGTCATTTTCCCACTCACTTTTCAGTCTGTCTCTCTGTGCTCAAGCCTGCAGCCTTAGGCCCTGTTTACACGGACACTGTGTGGGGGAAACGCAACTTTTGGGTATGTTAATTAGGTGTAAAGTTTTGCGTTGACATGGGCGAATTCTGTGGATACGACTCTCTCCCCCTCCACCCCCCGTCCTCATGATTTCACTGTAGTTACCATGCTGGGCCTTTAGATGGTGCTGTGATTTTTGGAACCTTCACTACTGCGCATGCGTTGCCTGAGGTAAACAGAGCAGCTGCCTCGTCTGTTTTCCTCTCTGGCTAAAATCAGCTAACTACAAGTTGTTGTCAACAAGTTAACAACAAGTTAAAGCTGGAATTTGGATAAGAGTCAACAGATTTGACACCAAGTGGGACCTGCTTCATCTGCACACCAGTTGCTGACTGGACCGGAACCGAGTCAACATGTCTGACTTTAGTCCGTGAGAATCAGCTGATTTACAGCAGCGCTACAAGGTAAACAATGTTCTTAATAATGTTTCCTTGTGTTTAGTTCGATCACAGAACAACCAACTGAGGTTTTATTTTTATTTTTTTCCTGCGAGGTCGAAGCTGTTCCACGAAGCGGACCGGCGGTTCGGATGTGGGTCCAGTTTCCACCAGGATGAAAACAACAGAGTCCAGTTCATTAAAGTTCGGTTAACGTGTTTTTAAAAGTGTTCAATTTAATTCTCAGTGTTTGTGACATGAGTTTGTGGTGTTGAATAAATAAATAAATTAAAAATCAACCTGGTGTCTTCATTTTCAGCAGCATGTTAGGCATGACGTAACGAGTCCAGATAGCTTCATTTAGCTCAGATAAATTTAAATATCTCCCACGCTAACATAAATACTGTTTATTATTGTTAAACTGTTAATATATAGCACATTTAGTATGTTATAGTGCAGCGTGACACGTGAAATGTCCGACTGCCTCGTTAACAGCGACAACTGGATCCAGGCAGCTGGCTCTCTTCCAACACAGATGCAGGTAAGGTGTAGAATAATTAAATATGAGAATCAAAATATATTCCATCAGCTATAGTTCAGAAAGTGGTGCGTGTGTCCACTGTCCAGTCCACCGCCATTGTTAAAATGCCGGCTGTCTGCGCGTGCGTGCTGCGTGCATGTGTTCAAACAAAAGCTCCGTGGGAGATGTTTACATTATCAACGGGGGGTCTGCGAAAAACTTCCACCTTGAGAGCAGGGTCAGAAAAGTATCGGTGTCATCGAGGGGGGCCAGCAGCGTCGTGTAGGCGATAAGCAAAGTCGCAAAGAGAAAGTAGCGGTTACACTCAAAATACGCGCCGTGTAAACTGGCCCTTAATCATTCACACCGGTCTCATCAGCCACTTGCCAAGCTGAACTCATTACCCACTCTCTTTCTGCCTTATAAAAAGCCTTCATCTCCTCCACTTTGTGTCCGGTCATTGTTCTGTTCACACAGACAATTCAGTCCTCACTTCTCCACTCTGATGTCCTTTTCTGTTTCTGCTCCAGTTTACCAGAGTGAGTTTTTGGCTGCCCTGACAGCATTTTTGTTTAAAATAAATTATTATTATTTTAAACTCCTGCCTCGTTCGCTTTCCTGCACGTGGGTCTAACACCAGAGGAACCTGACAGAATGACCGGACCAGACCCAGACCCAGCAGGTTTTGTGAACAGTACCGAGCGCTGCTCAGAATGGGACCGACTCCACCAGGTAACCCGTAAATATATTGACACTGTGGCCACTTCCTATGATCTACAGGAGAGGTTGGTGGCCAGTGTTGACTTTATACAGGTGTTTACCCGGTTGGAAATAGTAGGTGATGACCCATGGCTGTTTGGACTGTTTGCTGAAGCCTGGACCGAGAGAGAAAGGTCACACTCTCGTCTCCTGCAAACTACAGTATTGCCCTACCCTTGGTGCCAACCACTGTGGTCTCGCCCTCGGATCCGGAGCCATCCATCTTGCTCAGTGGGTGTCAACTGTGTCCCACTTGCCGGCCCTGCTTCTCGCCGCCGCAGAAGGAGAGGTTGACGTGGGACACAAGCCCTCTCTCCACCTGCTCCGGTTCTTCTGGTCTCGGCTGCTGCAGACCATGACGCTACGGCTGCTGCAGACAACGATGCTTCGGCTGCTGCGGACCACAACGCTTCGGCTGCTGCAGACGTCTCAACGCCGATCTCGCCGACCGAAGCAGACGTCACGACGGTGGACTCACCGCCTGTGGTCTCACCGCCTGACGACAACGAGGGTCCCGACGAAGAGGTTCCCAATGACGTCTCAGAGGGTTCCAACGACGAGGGCCTCGACGACGAGGGTCCTAGCACCGCAGACGTCTCGTCGCTCGACGAGGCGGACGACGTCTCGCCGCTCGTCTCGGTCCCCAGCGACGTCTCGGCGCCCGACGACTACTCCTCGCCTGCAGCCTCGACGGTGGTCTCCTCGCCTGCAGCCTCGATGGTGGATGGTGGTTTTGCTCCTACAAGCACCCTGCGGATGTTGGATGTTGTCTATCATGGTGCACTAAGATTCATAACTGGCTGTGATTATCGTACCCACCACTGCACCCTGTATTCACTGGTTAACTGGACATCATTAACCTCACGCAGACTCTTCCACTGGTACATTTTCATCTTTAAATCACTTCTTGGTCTGCTGCCCTCATACATCTCCTCCTACATGTCTTTGCGTGAGTGCAGCTACAGTGTGCGCTCTCAGGACATGATTACCTGCAGTGTTCCGTCAGTGAGGACTGAACTTGGAAAAAGGGCCTTCTCCTACTCCGCTCCTGCTTCATGGAATATCTTACAAAAAGATCTGAAGCTCTCGACCTTGACTTCTCTAAATGGTTTTCAGAATCTGTTGGAATCCTGGCAAAAACCAATGCAGATTTGTTCCTGTCTTTGATTTTATACGTCTACCTTATAATGTTTTGCTAGTTTTTTGATACTTTGTTAAAAAAAACTTTCTTTTGTTTTTTTCTCTCTTTTGTTTTCTATTGTTTATTGTTTGTTTGTTTATTGTTTATTGTTTAAGGAAATTCTACCACTGCTGTTCATTGTTCTTTAGTTTTAGCAGGTCGCTTTCGTAAATGAGCCCATGAGGTTCAAAAGATTTACCTGACTAAATAAAGGTTGAATGAATGAATGAATGGTCTCCTTGCCAGCAGCCTCGACGGTGGTCTCCTCGCCTGCAGCCTCGACAGTGGTCTCCTCGCCTGCAGCCTCGACGGTGGTCTCCTCGCCTGCAGCCTCGACGGTGGTCACCTCGCCTGCAGTCTCGACGGTGGTCTCCTCGCCTGCAGTCTCGACGGTGGTCTCCTCGCCTGCAGTCTCGACGGTGGTCTCCTCGCCTGCAGTCTCGACGGTGGTCTCCTCGCCTGTAGTCTCGACGTCCAACGACAACGTGGGTGTACCGGCCGACGACGTGGGTGTACCGGCCGATGACGTGGGTGTACTGGCCGACGACGTGGGTGTACCGGCCGGAGACGAGGGTGTACCGGCCGACGACGTGGGTGTACCGGCCGACGACGTGGGTGTACCGGCCGACGACAGTGGGTGTACCGGCCGACGACAGTGGGTGTACCGGCCGACGACGTGGGTGTACCGGCCGACGACAGTGTGTTTACCGGCCGATGGCAACGAAATTGTACCGGCCGACGAAGTGTGTTTACCGGCCGACGGCGACGAAAGTGTACCGGCCGACGAAGTTTGTTTACCTTGTTTACCGGCCGGCGACGAAGTGTGGTTGCCAGCCGGCGATGTCAGTATGCTGGCCGCCATCATCTTGGTTCCTGCCGACTCCGTTCCTGACCATGTGTTTTTGGTTCCGGCCGTTGCTGGACGATACTCTGGTCGACCGCCTGACGTGGCACAACATGATGGACGGCCATCCGGTCGCCCGCCTGACGTGACGCCGCACGATGGACGGCCTCCTGGGCATCCCCCGGATCTGGCTGATGGTGTTGTGCGACCTCCTGGGCGTCCCCCGGATCTGGCTGATGTTGGCCCGCCGTCCTACCTGTTGCCTCCCTCCGCCCGCCCTTGTTCTTGTGGGGTCCGTCTTGGGGGTGTCGGGTGCCACCCTTGAGGGGGGGGTTATGTCAGACTCTGTCCCTGTCTGTTTCTTTAGGTTTATTTGTGTTTTCCTCCTGTCTTACTTTTGTCATTCTGAGCTTTGTGATTTCTGTTTATCTCATTCAGTCGCTGTCATTTTCCCACTCACTTTTCAGTCTGTCTCTCTGTGCTCAAGCCTGCAGCCTTAATCATTCACACCGGTCTCATCAGCCACTTGCCAAGCTGAACTCATTACCCACTCTCTTTCTGCCTTATAAAAAGCCTTCATCTCCTCCACTTTGTGTCCGGTCATTGTTCTGTTCACACAGACAATTCAGTCCTCACCTCTCCACTCCATAGGCGTAATTTACACGGGGGATGGGGGGGTTTTAACCCCCCCAATAATTTCATCCAGTCATTTCAACCCCCCCAATAAAATGACATCATTTCGTCATTATACATATCTTACATCAATAATTGATTTTCTTTATTCATTCAAAATTTTTAGTAAAATTGCGTGTTTTTAAGCAAACTCCCTGAGGACTGACCCCCTCCCCTGCAAATAATTTGGTATCACCCATCCCACCGGCTACAGGAAGTCACGCGAGTCACGGAGCTGCTCATGAAGTTGCCCAGAAGTTTCTACATGCATATGTCCGAAAAAGGCCTCCTTTGGTCGGACTGATTACTCTGGCTGCCCGCTCCCTGCTATGGATGTACCCCCAAGTAACAGAAGAACGTTCTGAGAACGTTCTGAGAACGTTATTTTTAGGTTAGGGGAACGTTCCCTCCTAACGTTCTGAGAACGTTCTGGTGTGGAGTTTTCTCGTGGTTCTCAGAACGTTAGTGAGAACGTTGTCAGAACGTTCTGAGAACGTTCTGAGAACGTTATTTTTAGGTTACGGGAACGTTCCCTCCTAACGTTCTGAGAACGTTCTGGTGTGGAGTTTTCTCGTGGTTCTCAGAACGTTAGGTGAGAACGTTCTGCTAGAACTTTCTTAGAACATTCCATAAATTTTATTATTATTATTATAATAATATGGATTCATACATTTTAGTGCAAATTATGAACAATCAAAATAGATTCAAAGTTATTTATTCATCTACTGAACAATGTTTTTAATCTCCCAGAGAGAACAATTGCAAACAAACAAAAGTGTACTTTTGTTTGTTTGCAATTGTTCTCTCTGGGAGGTTAAAAACATTGTTCAGTAGATGAATAAATAATTTTGAATCTATTTTGATTGTTCATGTTCAATGAATTGTTCAATGTAGTTTGGAATAGTTCACATTTTTAGTTTGGAAAAAATAAACATTTGAGTTTTCTTTCTTATAACAGTTATAAGAAAGAAAACTCAAATGTTTATTTTTTCCAAACTAAAAATGTGAACTATTCCAAACTACATTGTCCCTTTCTTTAAACTTAAAAGTCCAGCTTGAACATAAATCAAATTAAATATGTGTTTTGCCATGATTTCTAGCTTTCAAATACAAGTACCTGTACAATACTCTCATTGTAATGAGAAATTTAAGTTGGCTAAATAAATCTCCATTGCACAAATGAAATCTTTCAAGTTTTATTTAAAAATGTCCACAATTCTTAAATCAAATCCAACAAAAGAAGCTGAATAATAAATTTGTGACCCATCACATCAAATGGGTTTATTTTTCAAAGTGGTTTGCGTAAATTTAGATAGTAAATAAGATGAATGAATAACTTATCAAATGGTTTAAATTAAATATCTGAAATAAAATCTTCACACCAAATATCAAACCATTTTCCTGATTATTAAGACAACACGATGAATTTGTCAGGATGATCTAAGTAAGAAAATGTATTTCTAAAAGTCAGTAATATATATGTTTGCTTGTAGGTCATTTTGACCAAATTTGACTTTAACCCCCGTTTGATGATGTGATGGGTCACATATTCAGTATGAAGTTCTAGTAAAACTAACCCTCTTTCAGGGGCGAGTAATCTGGTGATCCTACATAAATACATTCAGATCCTCCTTTTTAAAACATGGAGCGTGAAATCTGGTGATCTAACAAAATACTTTCAGCTAATCCTCCTTTTAAAACATGGAGCGAGAAATCTGGTGATCCAACATGTGTTCACACATAAACAACTTCAGTGTTGTTTCAGAAACAGTTCTCAACCATCATTAGCAAAGCAGATCCATCATAAACATTTCTCAACCATCAGGAGCAATTGGTATCCATCATAAACAGTTTTCAACCATCATTATCAAATCACATCATCAGGAGCAATTGACATCCATCAGAAACATGTTGCAACCATCATGTATGAAAAACCAGTGCCTTAGTGTACAGTCCAGGAAATTTAAAAAGCTAGAAGCAGCACAAAAAAAGCATAGAAAAGTCCCTTACTTTGATTGAAGTTGAGGTAGACAGGCTTATTAGGTGGTTCTCATGGATCAGATGGAACAGCTTAGCCATTGAGCAATGATTCAACCATGAATGATGCAGTGTTTCCCCTAGTTAACTTGCCATGGCGGAGTGCTCATCTCATCCATGATTTTTGTTGACGGGGGACGGACACGTCTGAGTGCAGCTTGTAGGGGCAGGGGGCATTCAGCACGAGGGGAGAGGCAACGTGAACGCTCCCTTTAGCTTTTTAGCTAGAGAGCCTGTATTTTATGCTGCTAGCTTAGTGCTATGCCAGTGCTGGGTGGGTGGGTGGGGGGGTCAAGTTTGGTCTGGTAGGCGGGGTGCTCAGTTCTGTTGACGGGGTGGCGCACCCCGCTTGTATAATGGTAGGGGAAACACTGAATGATGGGTACATGGGAGTCCAGATGTGAATTCAGGTCAGGTGTGTGGTCTTGATGAGAGCAGGTCTGTCCATCAGGTCAGGTGTGTTTTCCTGTTTTGGCAGCAGTCATTGATGTGGATACATGACAGGGTTAGGCACAAGGTGGTGACGCACAGGTGATGATGGAGAGGAGCTGCAGGAGGATGGTGAGGAGAGAGCAGAGGACACAGGTCTGCCCATGACGTCAGGTGCCAACAGGTTTTGTCTGTTGAAAGAGACACAAACATGAACATGTGAAGTTAAAGCAGGGTCATGACCTGCAATAAAAACAGAAAACACCGACAGAAAACAAGTTCAACTCACTGTAGGCACAAGGTGGTGACGCACAGGTGATGATGGAGAGGAGCTGCAGGAGGATGGTGAGGAGAGAGCAGAGGACACAGGTCTGCCCATGACGTCAGGTGCCAACAGGTTTTGTCTGTTGAAAGAGACACAAACATGAACATGTGAAGTTAAAGCAGGGTCATGACCTGCAATAAAAACGGAAAACACTGACAGAAAACAAGTTCAACTCACTGTAGGCACAAGGTGGTGACGCACAGGTGATGATGGAGAGGAGCTGCAGGAGGATGGTGAGGAGAGAGCAGAGGACACAGGTCTGCCCATGACGTCAGGTGCCAACAGGTTTTGTCTGTTGAAAGAGACACAAACATGAACATGTGAAGTTAAAGCAGGGTCATGACCTGCAATAAAAACAGAAAACACCGACAGAAAACAAGTTCAACTCACTGTAGGCACAAGGTGGTGACGCACAGGTGATGATGGAGAGGAGCTGCAGGAGGATGGTGAGGAGAGAGCAGAGGACACAGGTCTGCCCATGACGTCAGGTGCCAACAGGTTTTGTCTGTTGAAAGAGACACAAACATGAACATGTGAAGTTAAAGCAGGGTCATGACCTGCAATAAAAACGGAAAACACTGACAGAAAACAAGTTCAACTCACTGTAGGCACAAGGTGGTGACGCACAGGTGATGATGGAGAGGAGCTGCAGGAGGATGGTGAGGAGAGAGCAGAGGACACAGGTCTGCCCATGACGTCAGGTGCCAACAGGTTTTGTCTGTTGAAAGAGACACAAACATGAACATGTGAAGTTAAAGCAGGGTCATGACCTGCAATAAAAACAGAAAACACCGACAGAAAACAAGTTCAACTCACTGTAGGCACAAGGTGGTGACGCACAGGTGATGATGGAGAGGAGCTGCAGGAGGATGGTGAGGAGAGAGCAGAGGACACAGGTCTGCCCATGACGTCAGGTGCCAACAGGTTTTGTCTGTTGAAAGAGACACAAACATGAACATGTGAAGTTAAAGCAGGGTCATGACCTGCAATAAAAACGGAAAACACTGACAGAAAACAAGTTCAACTCACTGTAGGCACAAGGTGGTGACGCACAGGTGATGATAGAGAGGAGCTGCAGGAGGATGGTGAGGAGAGAGCAGAGGACACAGGTCTGCCCATGACGTCAGGTGCCAACAGGTTTTGTCTGTTGAAAGAGACACAAACATGAACATGTGAAGTTAAAGAGAGTCAGAGAGTCTTTATTGTCATTTGCACAGCATGTGGTACATGAGATGAAAACGAGATTATGTACACGAGGTCCCAGTTACATCCAACAACAAATGAAAGAGAAAAACAGTAATAACATCTAGAATTAACTAAGAAAAACATCAACTAGTAATACACTAAGCCTAATATAGTGGGAATAAACAGCAGCACGAACATGAGTTTGTATGAGCAGATGGTCACAGATGAACACAGATGAACACAGCAACAAGAAAACAGATCAGCATCAGTATGATGTGATATTTTGCAGTGTTTATTTTTTATTTTATTTTTATTTATTCATGAGTCTAACAGCCTCAGGGTAGAAGCTGTTCCTCAGTCTAGTGGTTCTACACTTGATGCTCCTCAACCTCCGTCCTGAGGGGAGTGGGGCAAAGAGTGAGTGTGCTGGATGAGTGAGGTCTTTCATGATGCAGGTGGCTCTTTTCCTGCATCTGAGAAGCTCAGTCCTCGCCTCGTTCTACAGGTGTGCAGTGGAGAGCGTCCTGTGCTCCAGCATCAACGTGTGGCATGGAGGCTGCACAGTTGCAGAGAGGAAAGCTCTACAAAGAGTGGTGAAGGCTGCACAGAAGTCTGTGGGAGTCAGTCTCCCCACCATCACAGACATTTACACCTCCAGATGCAGAAAAAGAGCCACCTGCATCATGAAAGACCTCACTCACCCAGCACACTCACTCTTTGCACCACTCCCCTCGGGACGGAGGTTGAGGAGCATCAAATGTAGAACCACTAGACTGAGGAACAGCTTCTACCCTGAGGCTGTCAGACTCATGAATAAATAAATAATAAAAATAAACACTGCAAAATGTCACATCATGCTGATACTGACCTGTTTCTTGTTGCTGCGTTCATCTGTGACCATCTGCTCATGTTCGTGCTGCTGTTTATAATGATGTTTTTCTACTACATTAGGGCTTAGTGTATTACTAGCTGATGTCTCTCTTAGTTAATCCTAGATGTTATTATTGTTTTTCTCTTGCATTTGTTGTTGGATGTAACTGGGACCCTGTGTACATAATCTCGTTTTCAACACATGTACTACATGCGGTGCAAATGACAATAAATTCTCTCTGACTCTGACTCTCTGATCTGGAGGTGTAAATGTCTGTGATGGTGGGGAGACTGACTCCAACAGACTTCTGTGCAGCCTTCACCACTCTCTGCAGAGCTTTCCTCTCTTCAACTGTGCAGCCTCCATGCCACATGTTGATGCTGGACATTTTAAGACTAAAAAAGACCAGATTATCATAATGGAGGAAAAATAATGTGATCTTTCCCAATCCATCCATCCATCCATCCATCTTCTTCCGCTTATCCGGGGTCGGGTCGCGGGGGTAGCAGCCTAAGTAGGGAGGCCCAGACTTCCCTCTCCCCAGCCACTTGGAGCAGTTCCTCCGGGGGAATCCCAAGGCGTTCCCAGGCCAGCCGAGAAACATAGTCCCTCCAGCGCGTCCTGGGTCTTCCTCTGGGTCTCCTCCCGGTGGGACGTGCCCGGAACACCTCACCAGGGAGGCGTCCAGGAGGCATCCTAACCAGATGCCCGAGCCACCTCAACTGGCTCCTCTCGATGTGGAGAAGCAGCGGCTCTACTCCGAGTCCCTCCCGGATGACTGAGCTTCTCACCCTATCTCTAAGGGAGAGTCCAGCCACCCTGCGGAGAAAACTCATTTCAGCCGCTTGTATCCGAGATCTTGTTCTTTCGGTCATAACCCAAAGCTCATGACCATAGATGAGGGTGGGAACGTAGATCGATCGGTAAATTGAGAGCTTTGCCTTTTGACTCAGCTCTCTCTTCACCACGACAGACCGGTACAGCGCCCGCTTCACTGCGGACGCTGCACCTATCCGCCTATCGATCTCACGCTCCAGTTTTCCCTCATTCGTGAACAAGATCCCGAGATACTTAAACTCCTCCACTTGGGGCAGGACCTCCTCCCCGACCCGGAGAGGGCATGCTACCCTTTTCCGGCTCAAGACCATGGCCTCGGATTTGGAGGAACTGATCCTCATCCCGGCCGCATCACACTCGGCTGCAAACCGCTCCAGTGAAAGTTGTAAATCACGAACTGATGAAGCCAGTAGGACCACATCATCTGCAAAAAACAGAGAAGCGATTCTAAGGTCACCAAAACGGATCCTCTCAACACCTTGGCTGCGCCTAGAAATTCTGTCCATAAAAGTTATGAACAGAATCGGTGACAAAGGGCAACCTTGGCGGAGTCCAACTCTCACCGGAAACGAGCCTGACTTACTGCCGGCAATGCGGACCAAGCTCTGACACCGGTCGTACAGGGACCTAACAGCCCTTATCAAAGGGCCTGGTACCCCATACTCCCGGAGTACCCCCCACAGAACCCCCCGAGGGACGCGGTCGAATGCCTTCTCCAAGTCCACAAAACACATGTAAACTGGTTGGGCAAACTCCCACGCACCCTCCAGGACCCTGCTGAGGGTGTAGAGCTGGTCCAGTGTTCCACGACCAGGACGAAAACCACACTGCTCCTCCTGAATCCGAGGTTCGACTATCCGACGGACCCTCCTCTCCAGAACCCCTGAATAGACCTTACCAGGGAGGCTTAAGAGTGTGATCCCCCTATAGTTGGAACACACCCTACGGTCCCCCTTTTTAAATAGGGGAACCACCACCCCAGTCTGCCAATCCAAGGGAACTGCCCCCGATGTCCACGCGATATTGCAGAGTCGCGTAAGCCAACACAACCCTACAACATCCAGAGCCCTAAGGAACTCCGGGCGAATCTCATCCACCCCCGGAGCCTTGCCACCGCGGAGCTTTTTAACCACCTCGGCGACCTCAGCACCAGAGATCGGAGAACCCGACCCAAAGTCCCCAGGCTCTGCTTCCTCAGTGGAAGACGTGCCAGTAGGATTGAGGAGGTCTTCGAAGTATTCCGCCCACCGACTCACAACATCCCGAGTTGAGGTCAGCAGCACGCCACCTCCACCATAAATGGTGTTGGTCTCGTACCTCTTTCCCCCCCTGAGACGCCGGATGGTGGACCAGAATCGCCTCGAAGCCGTACGGAAGTCATTCTCCATGGCCTCTCCGAACTCCTCCCACGCCCGAGTTTTTGCCTCAGCAACCACCCGAGCCGCATGCCGCTTGGACTGCCGGTACCTATCAGCTGCTTCCGGGGTCCCACAAGCCAAAAAGGCCCAATAGGACTCCTTCTTCAGCCTGACAGCATCCCTCACTGCCGGTGTCCACCACCGGGTTCGAGGGTTGCCACCTCGACAGGCACCAACAACCTTGCGGCCACAGCTCCGATAAGCTGCCTCGACAATAGAGGCGCGGAACACGGCCCACTCGGACTCCATGTCCCCCGCCTCCCTCGGAACGTGTTCAAAGCTCTCCCGGAGGTGGGAGTTAAAGCTCCGTCTTACGGGAGACTCTGCCAGACGTTCCCAGCAGACCCTCACAATACGTTTGGGTCTGCCAGGTCTGACCGGCATCCTCCCCCACCATCGGAGCCAACTCACCACCAGGTAGTGGTCAGTTGACAGCTCCGCCCCTCTCTTCACCCGAGTGTCCAGGACATGCGGGCGTAGATCAGATGAGACAACAACAAAGTCGATCATCAAACAATTTACCGATCGATCTACGTTCCCACCCTCATCTATGGTCATGAGCTTTGGGTTGTGACCGAAAGAACGAGATCTCGGATACAAGCGGCTGAAATGAGTTTTCTCCGCAGGGTGTCTGGACTCTCCCTTAGAGATAGGGTGAGAAGCTCAGTCATCCGGGAGGGACTCGGAGTAGAGCCGCTGCTTCTCCACATCGAGAGGAGCCAGTTGAGGTGGCTCGGGCATCTGGTTAGGATGCCTCCTGGACGCCTCCCTGGTGAGGTGTTCCGGGCATGTCCCACCGGGAGGAGACCCAGAGGAAGACCCAGGACACGCTGGAGGGACTATGTTTCTCAGCTGGCCTGGGAACGCCTTGGGATTCCCCCAGAGGAGCTGCTCCAAGTGGCTGGGGAGAGGGAAGTCTGGGCCTCCCTACTTAGGCTGCTACCCCCGCGACCCGACCCCGGATAAGCGGACGAAAATGGATGGATGGATGGAAGACATAAAGATAACAAAATGCAAAATGATAAAAATACATTTAGTAGAGTTAATGATAAGCTATTCTAAAGAGACGTGTTTTCAGGGCTGTCTTGAACAGAGAAAGGGAGGTAGTGTTTCGAAGGTCTGGCGGTAGAGCGTTCTAGAGGTGAGGGCTGGCGGTAGAGCGTTCCAGAGGTGAGGGGCAGAGCAGGTGAAGGCCCTGCTCCCCATGGTGGAGAGGCGGGCAGAGGGTACATGGAGATGTAGCGAAGAGGAGGATCTGAGAGAGCGTGATGGGATGGAGATTTGTAGGAGGTCAGATAGATAAGGAGGGGCAAGGTTGTGGATAGATTTGAACGTGAGAAGTAGAATTTTGAAGATGATGCGTGATTTAACCGGGAGCCAGTGGAGCTGCTGCAGGACAGGAGTGATGTGGTTATAGTAGGAGGTTTGAGTGATGACACGGGCAGCTGAGTTCTGGACCATCTGTAACTTGTGGAGAGATTTGTTGGGGAGGCCGTAGAGAAGGGAGTTGCAGTAATCGATACGGGAAGTCACAAGACTGTGCACCAGGATGGCTGTGGAGCGGGGTGTGAGAGAAGGACGGAGACGGTTAATATTACGGAGGTGGAAATAGGCAGACCGAGTAATATTGTTGATGTGTGAAGTGAAGGAGAGAGTGGTGTCGAGGATGACACCGAGGCTGTTGACCTGAGGGGAGGGGGAAAGCAGAGAGTTGTTAAGGGGGACGAGAAGCTGTTCTGATTTTGAAATAGAGTTTTTGGTACCAACATGGATGATTTCTGTTTTGTTACTGTTTAGTTGAAGGAAATTGTTAGAAAACCAGTGATTTGAGACAGTCGTTGAGGATGGAGGGTGGGTGGGTGGAGTTAGGTTGTGATGACAAGTAGAGCTATGTGTCATCCGCATAACAGTGGAAATGGACGCCGTATTTGCGGAAGATGTGACCTAGAGGAAGGAGGTAAATGATGAAGAGGAGGGGACCGAGGACAGAGCCTTGGGGGACACCCGTGGAGACGGGGGAAGACTGGGAACGGAAGGATTTAAGCTGAATGAATTGAGTGCGATCAGAGAGATAAGAGTTGAACCAGTCTAACGGGGTACCTGAGATGCCAATGGAGGTTAGTCTGTTGAGGAGGATAGAATGACAGATGGTGTCGAAGGCAGAACTTAGATCAAGAAGAATGAGGATGGACAGAAGACCAGAGTCAGCAGCAAGAAGAAGGTCGTTAGTAATTTTTACTAGAGCTGTTTCGGTGCTATGGTGGGGGCGAAATCCAGATTGAAACTCTTCATAAATGTTGTTGTTGGACAGGTGAGAGTGAAGTTGACTAGCAACAGTTTTTTCAAGAATCTTGGAGATGAAGGGCAGATTGGAGATCGGACAAAGATTATTGAAGTTGGTGAAGTCAAGACCTGGTTTCTTGATGATGGGGGTGATGGCAGCAGATTTGAAGGCTGTGGGAACAATGCCAGAGGGTAGGGAGGAGTGGATGATATTAGTGATGATAGGGAGCAGAGACCGGAGACAGGATTTAACAAGAACTGTGGGAAATGGGTCAAGTTGACAGGATGAGGACTTGGACTTGCTGATAATGTCATCAGCAGAGGGGAGGGAGAAGACAGAGAAAGGGAGGGAGGGAGGGTGTTCAACATAGATGCTGCGGGCAGTATTTGGTCCAAGGCGTTGATGAATTGAAATAATCTTTTCATTGAAATATGACATCAATAACAGCATTGTAAGAGGGGGACAGTTGAACCCGGAGGCCTCCACCTCTGTTTAATGATGGACGGTTTCTTTTCACAAAGATGGCCTCCTTTACTCCTCTCTCAAACCATCGTTCCTCTCTATCAAGGATGTGAACATCTTCATCCCTGAAAGAGTGACCGCTGGCCTGGAGATGAGTGTAGACCGCAGAGTCCTGACCTGATGATGTTGATCTTCTGTGCTGGGCCATCCTTTTGGCCAGTGGCTGTTTAGTTTCCCCGATATAAGACTGATCACAGCCCTCCTGACACTGGAACAGCATACACAATATTAATATTATATAATATAATTAATACATTATAATATGAAGAAGTCTTTCGGATGAAAGACAAAACATTTCTACAATTTTTTTTTTTAATGTCCAGAGGACCAGACACATTTTTACATGTTTTATTATTCAGCATGCATCAGGATAACTTGCTGTGTATTTCTTGTACTAAGTAATTTGCCAAAACCTTTCAGTTATCCTATACCAGTTAACGACTAGTGCAGGATAAGCGAACTGCTAATGCTTACAAGCTAATTATATTAAAGGATAAAAATTTTTTTAACTTTATGTGCAAATTTACAGTTTACAGTACAAGGTCTGCATTAAACGAGAATAAAATTTTACTGTACATAGCAAAATATCAATCCAAACAGAAACAAAATAAACAAACAGGAAACTGAACACCAGAAAGAATGCTGGAGAATGCTAGGTGGGCTTGAAGCCCGAGATACACTCGAGCGTTCTCACGATACGCCTATACTCAGCGTACGTACGTCAAGGCAAAAGCGTAGCCCCGCGTAGTCCCTCAGGGCATGTACGCGCAAAGCTTTTTTTTTACGTCCGCGTGCGCGATACGCGGTGTCTACAATAAACGGTACAGAACTGTGTGGCCGGAAATGTGTTCACATCGGACTGTTTTTAGTGAGACACACTCCAGTTCCCACATGAAGAAAAATGTCACCTTCTTCTTCTTCTTTTACGTTTTTTTAATAACAATAATAATAATAATAATGAATTCAATTTGTAATGCACTTTTCATTAATAAAAATCTCAAAGTGCTACAATGTGTAACAAGGTAAAGATAAAAAATAAAACAAGTGATAAAATCAAATAAAATCAACAATAATATCGACTAAGATCAAAGATAAAATCATGTAGATTTAGGCTTGCTTAAAAAATAAATAAAATAAAACAAGTGATAAAATCAAGTAAAATCAATAAAGATATCAGCTAAGATCAAAGATAAAATCATGTGGAGGCAGAATAGGCTTGCTTAAAAAGAAAAGTCTTAATGCCGCTTTTAAAGTCAACCAGTGACTGTGGAGCTCTCAGGTCATCAGGGAGGGAGTTCCACAGGCGGGGGGCAGCCACACAGAATGCTCGGTCTCCCATGGTCCTCAATTTGGTCCGAGGAATATGAAGTAAATTACTGTTCTGTGACCGTAGAGACCGGGTGGATGAATATGGTGCAAGAATGTCCTTTAGATAGTCAGGTGAAGTGCCGTGCAAGCATTGATGGGTAATGAGAGCAGTTTTATATTGAATTCTGTAGGTGACAGGAAGCCAATGGAGGTTATGGAGAATGGGTGTAATATGATCAAATTTGCGAACTCTCAACAGAATCCTAGCTGCACTGTTTTGAATATATTGAAGCTTCTGAATGTTTTTGCCAGGGATACCAATAAACAGGGAGTTGCAAACAATCTCTTCCTCTCTTCTTGACGCCATTTTTTCGCGCTGAAAAACTAGTGGAAGTGACGATACGAAGGAAATGACGTTAGAATTTGGAGCGAAAACACGAGAATCAACGCGAGAACGAAAGCCGAGCTGTAGCAGCGAAAACATACGCACAAAATACGCGCGTATAGTCGCGTATACGGAGGACGCTCAAGTGTATCTCGGCCTTAAGCCTGGACTACACCTCAGCGTACATGAAGTACGCCACTGTACGTGCGCATTTTGTGCGCATGTTTTCGCTGCTATAGCTCGGCTTTTATCAGCTTTCAAAACGCTCGCGTTCTCGCTCCAGATCCTTGTTGTTTTTTTGTTTTTTTTTGTTTTTTGTTTTTTTTTCCATTTATAGATGGCCTCCCTTCACACCTTATAGCCATCCTCTCACTCCAATATGTATTTTTTTTTTTTTTTTTTTTTTTTTAATAGAGAGAAAGAAAGAAAAGAGAAAGTGAGACAACAAAACAAAACAAAACAACAAAACAACAATTGTCCACAGAAAGAGCACAAGGCAAACACACCAAACCTCCGTCCACAATCCTGCAAAGCACATGACAGAACACAACAACGAAACATACAAGCATAAAGACTGATAATATTCATGACCTTGCAAATATTTCTATAAATACACATACCCATACCTACAAATATATATACAATATACATACATATATATTTATATTCATTTATATACCCATCTACATACATCTACTATACATCCCTGCATCCATTTGTGTGTGGTTGTGAGCATGCATAAGTGAATGAGGTTCCTCCAATAGAACATTTAGTAGCAACTGTGAAGCATCAGAGACCCGTCCCCCCAAAGCCCGAGACAGACGAAGGGGCGATCAAAGCCCAAGACCCCAGGAAGGACCCCGAGCCCAGAGTCCCCAGGACCACCCGAACAGGACGAGCCACTCGTCCACTCCCCAGATCCGACCAAGTGGAAGAACCGGACGAACCCCACCAGGGACCACACACAATGACCCCCCGGGGTCAACAGCGACAATACACAGGCCCCCGCCGGAGCCCGCCGCACCGACGTAGCCCCAGGGCCGGTCACCGAGGCTCGGGCACCGGGGACGCCCATCCCTCAGGTCCAGACCTGACAGGACCAGAGGACCCGAGCCCCACCAGGCAGCCACCAGGCCGAGCTGACAAACGCCCAAGCGCCCAGCCCCAGATAGTGAGGGCCCCAAGCACGCCCGTAGGCAGAGGAACACCCACCAGGGGGCCACGTGGCAGGAGCGCGACACTGGGTAGCCTCAGAAGTATCAGAGAGGGGGCAGTCCAAGTCCCAGCCTGACACTAAAACATTCATACACAGACACACTCATTCAGACCCACCCTCATCCTCACCCTCAGTCACAGAAAGACAAACAATAACGACACGCTCCATTCATAATCCCGATGCACACTCTATACCCCCTAGGTCCAAGACATGTACCTGCTACCTACATGGGGCAGCCCACATCCAAACCCAGGAGGTAGACCCATTCATTCTGGGGTGGAGAGCAGCAGACGTCCAAGATCCGGCACACCCCGCGCCCTGCCGACAGGACAGGACAGGACACCCGAGCCCAAGCAGCCCCAGAGGGAGCCCACTGCCAGCCCCGCCCACGGCGAACCCGCAGGCCCCGAACCCCCCCACTCCCCAGCACAACCCCTGACGGCCCACCCCCAGAATGTCCGCAAGGCAACCAGGGGGGCAAGAGAAAAATAAATAAATAATATATAAATAAATACATAATAAATAAAATTGAAATTAACAAATCAAGACCCCGACACACACACCCCCGTCCCCAAATGTACTGTTGGTGAGTGTTGTTGTAAAGTGTATTTAAAAAGGAAAGAGAAGGAGCAAAGGCTGGCATTATACCAGTTTCCCCTCCACTCCAACTCTAACCCAAGCCCTAATTGTGTTTTATATACACTCCAGATCCTTGTTGTAATATGAGCAGCTGCGCGCGGAGGGGACTCAACTGAGCTTGCTGATTGGTCACTAGCTGACACGCCTACTGAAATGATTGACAGCTTTCAGTCAGCTCAGTGAAACCTCGAGAATGCATCATGAGCAGCTCGCTGAAGACTTCTGCGGTGTTCTGATGCGGTGTTTCTACTATATATGTTATAAAAAGTTATCTCAGAAATAAAAATAATAACAGGGAGCGCTTTTCCTGCAGCACACAGTCCACCAGGGAATATTTAAAACATCGCGCACCCAGGTAGGACCTGAATTCATTCATTTCAGTCATCGAGTGAACGGAGGAAGAAGCGGTTACTTGACTTTAGGCAAAAAAACAAAAGAAAAGGCCCGATCAGCGATAAAGAAGGGGAATTTATTTCATTTGTGTAACATACAAAACAGTCCGGCGCCGGGGAAGTTTATGGTCAGACACCGCGCAAGCGTCCGCGGTCGTAAAAAAAAAGCTTTGCCCCTGAGGGGCTACGCGGGGCTACGCTTTTGCCTTGACGTACGTACGTGGCGTATAGGCGTACTCCATGTACGCTCAAGTATATTTCGCCCTTTATGGTTCTACATTCACCTCAGCAGCAGCGGCTGGTCATTTTTTTCATGGGGCGGCGCCATCTAGTGGTCATGACATCAAGTTCAAGTCCAACTTTATTAGGTCCCCAAGGGGCAATTCATCTACAGCAGGTAGTGGTGGTGAGACAGCCAACAGATTCATACAAACTATAATATGAAACAGAATAAAAAGTACCTTCAAACAAGATTAAGATACATAAAAACATTACTGAAAAGGTACAGCACAATAAAGGCAAACAGTTCATCCTTAAAATCACGAAGTTAAGATTCCAAGATAAAAATACGTAAAAAAGGAGATAAGTTTTTAATCCTAGTTTTTGTTTAAAAATCCAATAACTGAGTGGATGAAGAAGTTTTTTAATCTGTTCGTTCTACACCTAGGTATGCCATATCTTCTGCCTGAGGGCAGAAGATTGAACTGAGCATGTAGAGCACATAATTATGTCAAAATCCCGGCCCCCGGGCCAGATCCGGCCAGCAAATTCATTATTTATGGCCCCCTGGACGTCCTTTCTGCCACTGCACTCAGCGGACTCGCGCGGCTGACAACCCAAACAGGTGAGATCCCAAAGTAGACGTGTCAGAGCAGGGTCCATGAATAAATCAGAATGCAGGCTGTTACGAATTCAAAAGGTTGAAGGAAAGTCTCTGAAACGAATGTGCAAGTTAATTGGCAGGTTTATTGTACATATAAGGATTAACCTTGCAGCTGCAAACAGACCTCACTCCAACACCAGTCCACACACACATCTTCAAAGGCAGGGCCACGGTTATAAACCTCCGGATGTCGTCACCGCCTCCTGGAACCTGGAACCGCCTGGGACTGCTTCGGGACCGCCCTGGGACCACCTACACTACCACGTGACCCTCCTTTCTGCCAATAAACTATCAGCTTCAATGTAAACATCAAATGTTGGGTCTGTTGAATTTTGCAGGCGTGTAACTCTTCCCTATTGAAAACAAAGCCCGAGAGAAAAACGTTCTGCCTTGTGTCACATTTCACATTATAAGGCAGAATTAAGTGAATACAAATAATGGAACATAATGGGTGTAATGTAATACTGATAGAAATATATTTCAATTCCCCTTTTGACATGACAAACATCATGTCAACAAAATCCTATATGTTCTATGTGAGAATGCAATTAAAAACTGGATACACATTGGAAATCTCTAACATTCCCACCCACAGCAATATTACATCTAAGTTACCCACCCAGAACATAAAAACCCTCATATAAAATAAGCATCACTACTAAATGGTAATAAAACTAAACAGAATAAGATCAGAACAAACAAACAAAAAATAGTAATAAGTACAAACAAAGAAAACAAACAAAAACAAAGAACAAGAACAAACAGACAAAAAATAGATGCAAGAACGAACAAATAAAAATAAAAACAAGAAAGAACCGAGCGGACTGTCCCTCCTATCAACAAACACGCCTCTACAGGGTATATGCAGGAATAATGAAGTTAAATTCAATACCTTTAAAAAGGCGTTCAATAAAAAACAACTGGACTTTAATTTGACTTTATAAATTCAATACTTTCTCAAAAACCCTAAATTTCCCAAAATTTGATTTATCAACTCTTAACAACTTCAAAACATTGCATATACTCTGCTCCAGTGTGTGCATTTCTGGTATGTGTTAACCTTAGCAAAGAATATGAACTGAGGTTAAGCCTCTTCATCTTCTTCATCATAGACACCTGTGAGGGGAAAAACCCTACACTACTCTGTTAACTAATCCGATATCTGAGAAAAGCTCAACTGCTCTTATTCAGAGATGTCTGTGATAAGGGCTAAGACCACATTCAAAAACTAACACTTAATCTATGATTAATCTGATCCGAACAGAAAACACAAAAATCCTTCCATAACCTGTCAAACTCAATTATCTTATTCACATCCATTTCCTATATATATATATATATATATATATATATATATATATATATATATATATATATATATATATATATATATATATATATATATATATATATATATATATATATATATATATATATTATTCTCTGTACCAGAATGTTCTACCACAAACATTTCCTATCAGTAAAATTCACCGCTAGGCTACTCTGATACTTCTTAACAAAGGTGCAGCTAAAATATATCCTCTAAAACATTTCTAATTATCGTTCAAATCTAAGAATCAAAATTGATAAAACTAAATTATATCTATAGAAAAGTAGTGAAAACCCTGTACACCTTTCTCAAAAATCTATCAATACACAAAAATCTATCAACACACAACTATTGTACTGCACATTCACCAGGCACAAACATATATATATAGTCACAGATCTGTAACATTCACATTTTGTCTGACTCATTCATCTCAACAACATTCAATCCTTTCTGGACCTCCTGGATCAAACTCACAGTCATTCTTCACAGGCGTAAGAATAACCATATGTATCCTTTCAACATACGGTGTAAACAACAATTGAGAGGTTTCAACAAATAGTGAGAAAACCTTGGCATATATTAGTGATTAGTTGGTTAGTTTGTTAGTTAATGTGATTAGTTCTGCTCTGCTGCATGTTCCACCTGTTGAATAAACACGGTGATCACATGTACAGGGAAATATATCTTCCCTTCATTGGTTACACTGCAGCATTAAGCATTCATTCAACATTAATTAATCCGTTGAAAAGGGGAGAAATGTAAAACCAGTTATGGTAAGGTTTCTCTGCTTGTCCATCACAGCTGTGGAATCATGTGATTGTAAAGTGCATTTCCCCTTTTCAAATATAAATTATTCACAATCTTATTTTGCGTGTTCCGTCACGATCATCAGAAGTCCAGATTTGACCTGTAAATGAAAAAATAAGAAAAAGTCAGCACTAAATCTATATAAATTACCCCAAACGTTCAGATCAAGAGGTGGGTTCAACAGAATCTTGTTGAGCAACTACTATCCAACAACCTGTTTTTAGGCACTTATTAAAATGATCTTTTATAACTTTATTAAATGTATAATTGTTTCCAGCTCTCATCACTGTATGAAGAGTTAAAACGTTGATCTAATTAGTTATTTGAAATGGTGTGTTTAACTATATGTTCCTTATTTGTCATCCCCTTTTGAAACAGGAGGCAATCAAAAAACATCCTGTTACAAAGAAAATAATGGAATGCTCATAACACGAATGTCATCCAAACCGCAGGTGGAAATACTACAAGAAAGAAAAAAGAAAAACTCAAAACATCCGAACCCAACTATTTAGCATCAGACTTACCACTTCCATCATAAGACACACCACCCCATCTGACACATGTTTCACCACCACTACATCCTATGCCAACTCCTCCTTCAACACAACCTCTACTCCATCTCTCCCGCTGGATAAACACGGTGTTGAATAAACACATGAATAAACACATGCTGCTACAAGCAGCAAAAATTAGCTGAATTTATTCTACAAGCAGCAAAAAGCAAAGCCAAAAATAACCAAACAGTAACTAGAAAGTACCCTGATGCATGCTCAATAATCCAGGTAGAAAAATCTAAAAAAGCTAAGTCTGGTCCTCTGGACATTCAAGTGTATCTACCATTATCTTCCAGAAAACTGCTACTAACTTGTAACAAAGTCCCCCACCATGGTAAGAGAGTTTGAATCCTGATCCAAAACTGTGAGCCTTGCTGCCCTTCCACTCGGACTTTAGGACAAAGAAAACATTTACCTTCCTTCTCTGCATCATGTCAGCCAACTCTCTACCAATGCCCGTCACAACCACAAGCAGTCATAATACTGTATGCATGACAGTAAAAGAAGCATCCACAAACACCTGAAGCTGTCAGTCCAGTCCTGGAAAGATGTGTGCTCAACTGCAAGGCCTGTACAAAAAGGTGAGAGAAAAAAAAATGCACATACCCAAAAATAAATGCAACAGGTGCCCATACCAAACATGATGGAGAAAATAGAACCAAACTGTACTGCTCTAACGCGAGTACATGAAGGATAAAACAAAAATGTCTATTGTAATCCAACAATCCATGAGAAGTGTGGCTGTGCAGGTCACGTGTCAGTGAGATCAGTTCTGTGTGTCATAATGGAAAGTGTGTACATGTGTATGTGTGAGATTTTACCATAGCAAAAATAGTACTTATCATGAAAAACTGAAGTTATTGAATCACCACCTGAAGATCACATGGTCAGCTGACACATCAGTCAGGTTGCTATGTTTGGTAGTGACGTTTCCCAGCTTGACTATCACTTGTCATGACGTTCTCCAGCCCCAATCCTGGAGATGTCAAGAGTTCAGCAGTGGATGCAGACCACAATTCATAGACTTGAGTTGAAGTTGGCACAGATGTGCAAAACTCCACGTGGACAACGTGTAACAGTTCAGGTATGAGCCATGTCAGCCTGCAGCTATTAGCTGAACATGATGCATTTCGGCAGTCCAGTGCATTTCAGTCCAGTGCAGGCGCTGTCAGCTTGCAGCTCAGCTGAACACAACGCAATTCAGCAGTTCAGTCCAGTGCAGGCGGTGGTTAGCAAACCTAGCTTCAATGACAGCACAACATGTGATCTATCCAAAGAAGGTGTCCAAAACCAGAGAGTCATGATGTAACTAATCCATGCCATGGTTGAGGGAACCTAAGCACGTGTGTACTGTGCAATGCGAATGTTGTAGGGTGAGGAACAAAACTGTAAACTGAGAGCTGCATATCTGTGTATATGTGAAATCCACCACCAAGTAGAATTAATTAACTGCTAACCAAATGTCGTCATGGAACACCTGCAGCATTCACTGATTAGATGCCAAGCTGAAACCTCATAAAACACTTAAATAAAGTCAGTCCCTAGCACATCTGGCAGCTACGAGAAGGACTCCGTCAGGCAGGTCAAGTGTCAGTCCTCCAAAGCATCAAAGCATATGAAGAAGAAAATAGACCTAAAAAAACAAATAAATAAAATAAAAATAAACCACCAAAGTACTCCAAACCACTATTACACAGGCCTTGTTCATATGTCATTAAACATGACCTGTACCCCACCAGGCTGAATTGATGAGAACTGGAAACTTAATTGCAATGAGGAAATGAAATACGGCAGTGACGCCGTGTCAAATTAACCCTGCATGTAATCCTTTAGGCAATGCAAAAAGCTACCTGCAGCAGGTAAGATAGTATTTGCCAACATGTTCATATGAACCTCACCTATAAAAATCTGAGATGTACCTTTAACCCTGAAAATAACCAACAAAACTACGTAAATAAACCACCTATGAAAATTATATGCTAATAATTAAAGTGCAAAACATCTCCTGAGAGTCTATCTAATCCATAGTGCCCAGAACAGTTGTGGGATAGTCCCCCGTCCAGCAAGTTGTCCAAGAGGAATTAAACAGATAACCACCAATCAGAATAAGTCCAGAGTCCTCTAATGTTTTATAACTGACTAACTAACTAAGTTCATTACTCTGGAGTCTCCTCAACAGCAGCATTAAACTAACTACACTAATAAACAGTAACTCTTACAGTCCCATCCTGAGCTGATTAAGTTGTAAAACTCCCCGTTATCAGCCGAAGCCCTGAGCCGGACCCGTAGCAGGTCCAAAACCAGAACCAGGAGACAACACAGTGAGATTTATGAATGAAAGAGGCATCTGTGCCTGTCAAGGCAGGTTCACAGGCGCGCAAGGGAGGGGGAGCGGGGCAAAGAGGAGGAGGAGGACAAGGCCGTTGAGCTTCAAGGCATGTCTCTGTTCCTGGTACGAGAGCAGCACCAGCTTTAAGAGGGGGCCTGTGGTGCCAAGCACCGAAGCCTTATCTGCAGACGGCCATAAATCTGATTGTGAGCCAACAACTTCTCTCTGTGAAACTGCCTTGTGCATGCTTCTCAGAGCAGGTTTCTGTCTCCCTGGCTTTTACACTCACAAATGCAATAAATGAGAATAAAAATAAAAATAAAATATCTGTCCCTGTTGCCTTGTTTGCGTGTATACAGCACCTTCCGGTGTACAGGTTGCATGCCGCAAAGAAAAAATGGGAGCGACCTATACAGTGGAAAATACGGTAATGACTTTAACTGGGAAGGGGAGGGAAAATGTGACTCTAACAGCGATCACAGGTCCCGGTTGTGAACTTAATCACATGCACGGCAACTTGTGAACCCGGAGCGGCCGGACCACTTTGTACGACAAAACCGTGTGCTGGATGAAAGCCCTGTGAACTCTACGGCGAACAGAGTCCCGGAGTACACGATCAGGCCTCAGCCCCACAGCCTCCCGGAGTCCAAAAGAAAAAGAAAGTGTCTCCCAGCCGACAGGCCGGAGCTCATAGAGGGGGAAAAAAGCAAACTTAGGCACTCATATACTATCCCTGTGTGTGTGTGGACTCTATGTGCTTTTCACTTTACTTACATGTACGAAAACCACAAAAAAAATGCACATTCAAATGAAATACCAACAGTAGTTCACGTTATTTTACTGTTAAGTGCTAACACAAACGACCGTAGCTACACTACGGTGTAATTTAGCCCACCCGTAGACAGAACAGTATACAGCCAAGGTAAATTTAGTGTTTTCAATAGCAGACATTTAGTGTTAATCGGAAGCTGTGCTCACCTTCAGGCGCCAGTTGGCTGCAACGTGCTCGGCCACTCGGTGGGGGAAGCCCCCAAACGGCTTCCGTTTCAGGCGAAACTGCAAACTTCTCAGCGTCGGGATCACCAAATTGTTGCGGTTCAAAAGTTGAAGGAAGCTCTGAAACGAATGTGCAGGTTTATGCAGGTTAATTGTACATAATAAGAATAAACCTTACAGCAACAACAGACCTGACTCCGAGCACAGTCCACACACACATCTTCAAAGGCAGGGCCACGGTTATAAAACCCCGGATGTCGTCACCGCCTCCTGGAACCTGGAACCGCCTGGGACTGCTTCGGGACCGCCCTGGGACCACCTACACTACCACGTGACCCTCCTTTCTGCCAATAAACTATCAGCTTCAATGTAAACATCAAATGTTGGGTCTGTTGAATTGTGCAGGCGTGTAACTGTTCCCTAGTGAAAACAAAGCCCGAGAGAAAGACGTTCTGCCTTGTGTCACATTTCACATTATAAGGCAGAATTAAGTGAATACAAATAATAGAACATAATGGGTGTAATGTAATACTGATAGAAATATATTTCACTGTTGAGAGTTGTCTCTGGGAATGTTTTGTCTTCCTGAGCTGCCAAGAATAGACTTATGATGGCATTTTGACGCTCAGTTACAGTTAGTACAGGAATGTTCACTTTCTCAGGTATCTCTTTTCCTTTATCAGGTAGGTTTTTGTTCCTCCTCCACTTCTCCATCCAAGTTTTAACAGCTCGGCAAATCCATGCAACCATGTCAACAAGCTTTTGTAGGGTGCTGTACTTTCTACAGTGACCAGTTTGTTGACCCAGCCAGCTCTCTGATTTCCTCCAGCAATAGCTGGATCTTGGACTTGATCTTGCTGGCCTGTTTGTGGAGGCTGCCAAGTTTTGCTTTGCTTAGTCTGGCTTCTTTTGATGATGGCTGTGAAAGCTTTTCTTTGGAGTTTATTCACATTTTCTCTAGCTTGAGCGGCAACTTCCATCCTTCCATCCATCCATCCATCAATTTTCTTCCGCTTATCCGGGGTCGGGTCGCGGGGGTAGCAGCCTAAGTAGGGAGGCCCAGACTTCCCTCTCCCCAGCCACTTGGAGCAGCTCCTCTGGGGGAATCCCAAGGCGTTCCCAGGCCAGCCGAGAAACATAGTCCCTCCAGCGTGTCCTGGGTCTTCCTCTGGGTCTCCTCCCGGTGGGACCATACCTGTCAAGTTTTGGATTTAAAAATAAGGGAAATTTTCTGCCGGGTATGCCGAGCCATCCCACTAGCCCAGGGATCTGCAACCTTTATGATCAAAAGAGCCATTTCTGCCCCTTTGTTCACTAAATTAAACGTTTCCGGAGCCACAATACCTGCTACAACTGGGATTCTCAACTGGTGGCCCACAGACCACTTTAAGTTAGAGGACAATTTTCTGACTGGTAGTTTTCTGGCCATTGTAAAGCTGAAAATATCTAATGATTTGTTGATATTTTTACATTTTAAGACTAAAAAAGACCAGATTATCATAAAGAAGGAAAAATAATGTGATCTTTCCCAATTAAAAAATAAAATAATGAACTATGCAGGTCTAGGTAAATTATTTTAATTGTGGAAAAATTAAATATCCTACTTCGAATAAATAAAGTTAACTTATGTTTTACTCCTATTTGTTCTAGTATTCACACATTTGCAAAGGAAATGACAGGAAAAACTGCTAAAATTAGCCCTTTTTGTTGTTATAAGAACAAATAAAATTCAGTTTAAAGTTAGTTTTAATCAAAGCTTGGAAGAGCCACTGCTGAGGGACCAAAGAGCAGCATGTGGCTCCAGAGCCGCAGGTTGCAGACCCCTGCACTAGCCCAACCCTTACATTTTAAGACAGGTTTACAAGAAATCTAAAATAACTACCTATCAGCCACTTTCAAACCAGTTATGTGATCACAATCTGACAGGCTTACCTTTGTGCTTGACGGATTTTTCATGCTGACGGACATCGTTCCTTCCCCCATGAGAGACACTAAAGTCGCAGTTACAAATCTTAAAAAACGCGTAATAAACTTTAGGAAAGTAAATTCGCTGTCCCATTTTTCAACATATTTACACGAAGTCTTAACTTTTTTGGCAGGGACGCGTCCTCTCTCGTTACTTCTCGTTACATCCATCTCTGTGTTTTTCCGGGTTTGTTCTCGACCGCGCCAGCACAAACATCGCGAGAACTGCCACCGAGGCGACTGCAGGTGGCAGTTCTCGCGAGGCTAGTGACAGAGGCACCGGAATGTTTTTTTTTTTTTTAATAATATTATAATACGGGAGATTTCCGGGAAAATAATAATTCGGGATAACGACGGGAAAGAGGGGTAAAATACGGTAGTTTCCCGGCCAAAACGGGAGACTTGACAGATATGGGTGGGACATGCCCGGAACACCTCACCAGGGAGGCGTCTATGAGGCATCCTAACCAGATGCCCGAGCCACCTCAACTGGCTCCTCTCGATGTGGAGAAGCAACGGCTCTACTCCGAGTCCCTCCCGGATGACTGAGCTTCTCACCCTATCTCTAAGGGAGAGTCCAGACACCCTGCGGAGAAAACTCATTTCAGCCGCTTGTATCCGAGATCTCGTTCTTTCGGTCATAACCCAGAGCTCATGACCATAGATGAGGGTAGGAACATAGATCGATCGGTAAATTGAGAGCTTTGCCTTTTGACTCAGCTCTCTCTTCACCACGACAGACCGGTACAACGCCCGCTTCACTGCGGACGTTGCACCTATCCGCCTATCGATCTCACGCTCCAGTTTTCCCTCATTCGTGAACAAGACCCCGAGATACTTAAACTCTCGCTGGTTTCATTTAGTTGACAGCCAAACAAAGCGGCAACTTCTCCAGGTAATTTTATGGGCCACTCCTCATTTGGTGATTTAAGAAAATTTGGACCATTTTGCCAAACAGATCCTTCATTCAGCTCTGCAGCTGTGCTTCCTCTTGTTATGATGTCAGCAATGTTAACTCACCAGGAACCCACCACCAATCTTTGACTGTGCAATCTTCTGGATTTCACCAATACGGTTAGCGTAGAATGTTTGATATCCGTAGCTCTCTCTCTGAATAGCTCCAAGTACTGTTTGGCTGTCAACTAAATTAAACCAGCGCTCTACCTGCATTCTTGACTGTCGTTCAAAGTACTTACGGAGTCGAGCTGCAAAAACTGCTCCACAGATTTCAGCTTTTACAACTTCTCCTTTTTGGTCAAGTGGGGTTAGTTTGGCCTTTGCTTCCACAAAGCGGACCTCCGCTCCATGTGCTGTGTTCCATCTGAGGTACATGACAGCTCCATAAGTCTTGTCACTCCCATCTGAGAAGGTGACTGCAACAGGTTGACCTTTCCAGTCAGTTGGTGTCAGACTTCTGGGGAACTTAATCTGGCTTAGGTTGGCATATTCTTCAAAGAGTTTGATGGCTTCCTCTCTGAGTCCAGCTGAGAGTGGCTTGTCCCAGGTCTCATGAGTCATCCTCCCACTAGCAGTTTCTTGGAATGCCTTTCTTACAAGGATTGAACCCTTTTGTTTTACTGGGGCAACAAGGCCAATTGGGTAATAGAGGCTGGCTACTTGGCTCAATAACGCTCTCCTGCTCAGTGGATTTGGTGTTGCAGGCCTTTGATAAGATTCTTACCCATCTGCATTTTCTTTATCTTCTTAGAGAAATTTATTGAGGTTAGTATGTACAGTTTGTCTTCTTCAGTATCATAGCCTATACCAAGAGCTTTGTTATCTTCATCCCTCATTTAATTTGGAAGGATAATAGTTTTGCTCTGAGGGTTTAGGTTTTTTTGTTGGATGCCTCCTGTGCTCTTTTGCTTCCCACTTTGACCAGACCACACCCAGGGTTTTAGGTAGAAGCCTCCTGCTTTTAGTATTTTTTCCACTCCTTGCGTGATCAAACTTAGCGTCTCAAGGCTGTCATGGGAAGTGAGGATGTTGTCCACATAGCTTTCCTCTTCTAGGACTCTGTGTTCTACTTCCAGGTGAGTAAAGCTTGGTAGCTTTGCAGTTTCTCTCATTGCTAGTTGTGCAATGCATCCAGTTGGTCTGTCACCAATGTTTACTCTGGTGATGGCAAACTCCTCAACGTCGTTTACAGGATGATCTCTCCAGAGAAACCTGTGTAGATACATTTCACGGTCCTCCAGCCAGACTTAATTATACATCTTTTTGATGTCTCCCAAGGTTGCAAACACACCTTGCCTGAATCGTAGCAGGACAGCCCTGATGGGATTAAGTACATCAGGTCCTTTTAGAAGGATATCATTCATACTAAGTCCTTTGAATTTTTGGCTACTGTTCCACACCAACCAAACAGGAGTTGTCACTGAGTGAGGATTTGGGGTAACCAGGTGACTCACATATCACACAAGGCCTTCCCAACTTTCTTTCATCTCCTCAGTGAGCTTGATAGCTGCACCCCGGTCCATCATTTCGTGAATTTGATCAGTATATGCTTTCTTCCATTCAGGTTCTTTCTCTAGTTGTTTTTCTGTTCTTAAGAATGGGACTTGGACAGCATTTCTATTATTAGGGAGTGTGCCAGGATCCTCTGACCATGGATACTTTGCATCCCAATGTGGTGAATTGACATGAGCATCCTCCTTGACATAAGTGTGTCCTTCTCTTATTATTTCCAGCTCCTTCTCCTCTACAAGGGTCATTTCCTTCCCACCAGGCTGACAGTTGCCACTACGGCACCCTCCACATTTAATGTTAATAATGTCACATTTTTGTCATCTGTGTATGTTTCCATACAAGACGAAATTTGACTCTGCATTTAACCCAATCACCACTAGGTGGGGCAGTGGGCAGCTATAGAAAACGCGCCGGGGAGCAATTGGGATAAGGTGTGCTGCTCAAACACACCACAAGTTATGCCGTGACTGGGCTTCGAACCTGGGTCCTTCGGGTCCCAAATCAGTTTCCCTGCCACCACACCATCTTGGCCCCCAGGCTCACAGGATGCGCCAATGCTCTCCTATCTCCACCATTCGAGGAAGTCACAGGTTGTGGTAACTGTAGTTGTATATAGTGGGACCTTTTCTGGGCTTGGGTGCACTGGAAACTCCTTGTATTTCACAGCAGCAGTCCGCATTGACCGAGAAAAGTGAGTTTTTGACATGTGTGCTGCCATTTCAACATTCTCAAACAAACTAGGATGAGCACCACCTACAGTCTTTCCCAGAGGACCTTCCCACAAGACAAGGTCTCCAACCACTGACCCTTTGAGGGGCAAGTCTTCCCTCAAGGTGACTGATCAGTAACTCAACTTCTTTAGACCTTTTTAGTTCTTCAATCTCCACTTCTGGGAAGAAGGTTTGAAGTTTTCTTGGTTCAATTTTTTTATGGACTTTGGCAATTTCATCCAGCCCATAACAAATCAGTTAATGTGCTCTCACCTTCCTTGTAGGTGTTTGAATGTGGACTCTGAGGAGGTATCTCTTTGTCTTCACTCTCATGGACATTCCACCCACACCATATAACACTAGATCATTTCCTCACTGCCTAGTCCTAGACGGTCAGCAGCCTTATGTGTGATATAATTTGTGTCAGATGCCAGGTCTATAAGTGTTCCAATCTTCTGACCTGCATTAGCTGTTACCTCCATTAACATCAGAATGACTGGCAGCTTAGACAGTCCATGCTTTTCAAGTAGTTTAGATGGAGCTTTGATACCATACCATACCATACCATTTTATTTATAAAGCACTTTAAACAGGAACAAGTCCACACCAAAGTGCTGGACAAACAAACACGCAACAGGCAACACAGACAATGAAGTACAACACGAAAAACATAAAAACATTGCAGATCATAAATCAAACGATCCAATACAAATCAGCTGGCATTGAAAGCATTGAAATTGATTGAGTTACTTGCTCGGGTATTTCCATTTGTGAATGCCTTGCTGCACCTCTCTGCCATTTCTAGAGAATATTCAGACAAGAAATTTTCTTGGTCAGCTGTCAGTTTGGTCTTACTTGGACTGCTTTTCCATAAGACCTCATCATCCACTTTGGTGTTTTTGGGGCAGCGGAAGTAGTGGTGGTCAGCTGAGCCTCCCCTTTTGCACTCTTTATTCCTGCAGAGGTATGCATCTTTACAACTTCCTCCATCAGAATGCCAGCAGAGACATTTCATGCATGACCATAATTTCTTTAAAGTGGATTTCTTCTCTGGAACAGCCAGAACCTTAAACTTTCTACAGAAGAAAAGTTTATTATAATGTATCTCTTCCCCATACATACCACATACATTTTCATGCTCACTTTTTGTGGTTTTGGTGGTGGCAAACTTCTTCTCTGGTCTCTTGACTGGGTAATGATCTGGCTTATCAGTGATCTTCAGTTGCTCTAGCCTTTCCAGTATGCCTTCCTGCTTTTGTAGGAAGTTTAGAAGCATGTCAAAATGGTTGTCTGTCGTTACGTTGTTACTAGGATCCATCATGAACATGAGCCAGTCCCTCTTCACAAAGTCTGGAAGTTTGCTTTCTATTGTCTTTATCATTAGTGGGTTTTTAAGTGCACCAGTGTCTCCCAGGTCAGTGAGATCAGTCAGTGCCTTTTCCACCACCTGGATCAAGTCAATTACTTTTCTTGGTTGGTTTCCTTTCACAGGTGGTAATTTCTCCAAATCTTCTAAGATTTCTATTGCTATTAGAGATTTGTTCCCATACCTGTTTGAGAGTACTCTGAATATGTCGTCAGCAGAGTTGTACGTTGACAGTCTTAGCTCTTTTGCTAGTTTTCCATCAATACTGTCCAGAAGTTGTATTTTCTTCACCTCCATCGATCCAGTTGGCTCCCCTTGCTTTTGCAAGCTTTCCCACTCCTTCTTCCATCTATAATATTCTCGTTTATCACCAGTGAAAATGGGAAGAGATGTGGGTTTTAATTTTTCCATTTGGTTTGCACCAACGGGTGTCAGCAATGGTGCTCCACTCCTCCCACTAGTGGCTTCTGTGACCCGACATGTGACAAATTCTGCCTTTCTTAGTTCAAGTTTATTTTTCATTGATTTTAAGTTTTTTTATTCTCGTATCAAAAGTTCTTCTCTCTTCTACAGGGATCCATTGCTCCCAGACTAGCATGGTTTCAATAGCTTGCTTTACCCTTTTTTCCAAAAGGTTCATGTGGACCTCAAAACCTTCAACATTTATATTCAAGACAGGCAAGTTGATTGCTATTTGACCACATTCTTCAGCCTCCAGGACAGCTGTTATCACTTACTGCTGGCCATATCTGGACCAAAAATTATCTTGAACAGTCTCTCTTATGAGTTTAAATTTTTCTTCGGCCTCTCTTGCTGTTTTATCAATCTCCTCTTGCTGTTCAATATATGGTTCCTCATCTTTTGTTGTGTCTGCCAGTGATAATAGTCCTGACATATAATTGTCATTTCTTTCTAATAGTTCTTTGAGACATTCAGAAAGTTTCTTAAATTCCTCTATTAGTTCTCCATGAACCATTATATTTGCATCTCTCATGACAATGTTGGCTTGACGAGT
>JBBPBX010008552.1:0-27572 GCA_038048925.1 Garcialebias charrua
GCTGTGACTTTTTTTGAAAATAATTCAGCATGCTGCTCTGCACCTTTTCAAGTTTTTTGTCCTCCAGGATCTGCTGGTAACACGCAACTTCATTGAGGACACCCCGACGGACCTTGGCGAACCTCTCACAGTCGGAGTCCTGCTGCTCAATCCTCGCCAGGAAGCTGTGGAGGTCCTTAAAGGCCAGCACCATCTCCTGCTTCGTGAAGGTCGGAGGGTTGGCCTCCTCCTGCTCCTCCTCCACCTGGACTTCCTCATCCGGGACGTGCCTGTCCAGACTAATCAGGTCGTCTGGGGACATATCCTCTCCAGATGCACCCAGCAGGTGTTGGACATCGTCCTCGTCCATCTCGAGCTCCAGTGACCTGCCCATCCTCACAACATCCTCGATTACACGGTCCACCTCCTGGGAATCGTGTACCTCCTGAACAAGCTCTGGACAGAGCTTCTTCCATACTCCACACATGTTCTGTGGAGTAACACGATCCCAGGCGATGCCAATGTTGAGCACAGCATCATGGACGTTGTACCTACGCCAGAAGTCTTTCAGCGTAAGGGTCTGAGACTTCTCCGTTGCCTCCAAAGCAGCACGGATGACTCTTTGCAGGTAGTACGCCTTAAACGTACTAATAACCCCCTGGTCCATTGGCTGGATCAATGAGGTGGTGTTGGGAGGCAGGTACACCACCTTAACATTTGTGTTCATAGTGGTGAGACCAGGGGGGTGTCCTGGAGCGTTGTCCAAGATCAGGAGGATGTTAAAGGGAACCCTGTGGCGACTGCAAAAAAGCTTGACTTGCGGAACAAAGTTGTTGGTGAACCAATTTTTAAAAACTTCCAGCGTCACCCAAGCCTTTTTATTAGACGAGTGATTTATTAACATTTTTGAAGGCCCTGGGTTTCTCAAATTGGTACACCAACAACGGCTTGAGTTTGCAGTCACCCGCAGCATTGCCCCCACCAGCAAGGTCAAACGCTCCTTGCCGACCTTGTGGCCGGGTGCGGTTCGTTCTTCCTTGCTGATGTACGTCCTGTCTGGCAAACGCTTCCAGAACAGCCCTGTCTCATCCACATTGAACACCTGCTGCGCAGTGTACCCGCCATCCCTGATGATCTCAGCCAGTTGTGCTGGGAATGCCTGAGCTGCCTCGTGGTCAGCGCTTGCTGCCTCTCCTGTTTAAATGCACACAAAATGACATGGTTAAGCTGTTGTAACACACTGTAATAAAATGAAAAAAATATATATATATTCGTTAGTCGAGGACTACCTGTACTGTACCTGCATTATTAAAAAAGAAAAATGAGAAATTAAAGTGCTCACCCTGAACTCTGATGTTGTGGAAGTTGTGTCTCTTCCTGAAACGATCAAACCATCCTTTGGAGGCATTAAACTCCCCTGATGTGCTGCTCGAAGTCCCTCCTCCAGCGCTTTGGGAGGACGTCCCTTCACCCGGATCGCTCTGGGAGGACGTCCCTTCACCCGGATCGCTCTGGGAGGACGTCCCTTCACCCGGATCGCTCTGTGCAGCCCCCCCGCACCCCCCTGCTCCCCTGCACCTACCCCAGTCAACCCTAGTCCCTGCAGCCTGTCATAAATCATCTTAGCCTTTTCACAAATCACAGACATCCCAACTGGTATTCTGCGCTGTGTGTTGTCCTCCAGCCAGAGGACAAGCAACCTTTCCATCTCAACTATTCTCCCCGTCCTCTGCTTGGTAATGATGGTGGACTTCATGGGGGCTGAAGCACGCACCTGCTGCAAAATGCGTTCTTTGTCCGCCACTATTGTCCCCACAGTTGACCTCGGCAACCCTAGCGCCTCTCCAATTTTAGAGGGAGTCATGCCCTGATCGGACATTTTTATTATTTTTGCCTTCGTCTCCAGCGTTATGGTACGACGAGGTTTTTTCCCCACTGCCGCGTCCGCGGACTTTGCAGGTCTCTTCGGAGCCATTCTTGATCAAGCTAAGGTGCTAATTCCTAAGGAGCAAAAATTAAAATTAATGCTAACGTTCAAAAATGAATGCTGACGTTTGCTTTCGTCTAAAAATATTTTTTTATTTAGTACTGGACCGTACCTGCCCGTTCGATGACCCGTGGACAACTCGTTTCGTTGTCGTGACAATTAGCTAACGTGCTAACTCCTAAGGAGCAAAAATTAAAATTAATGCTAACGTTCAAAAATGAATGCTGACGTTTGCTTTCGTCTAAAAATATTTTTTCATTTAGTACTGGGCCGTACCTGCCCGTTCGATGACCCGTGGACAACTCGTGTCGTCGTCGTGTCGACAATTAGCTAACGTGCTAACTCCTATGGAGCACAAATTAAAATTAATGCTAACGTGTGCTAACGTTGGCTTTAGTCTAAAACTGATATAAATTTACTGTAAATGTACTGTACCTGCTCGTACGTTCTTCGTAGGTTTTTTTTTTGTCGTGTTCTTCGTTCGCTTCGTTCGCTGTTATATGTTCGTAACTCTCTTCTCTCATCAATCACCGTGGAAAACCACGAGGCACAAAATGGCCGCAGCCCTTTAAATAGTTACCGCTTTACCTGTACGGATCCCTCCGCCGCCAGGTGCACTGCGGCTTTGTGTACATCCGCCAGAAGCCCAGCCCCCCCTCTCGCTGGCGGTACTTTTCCACTGTCATGCGCAGTGTCACGCCCATGCCCAACAAGCAACAGCCAAAGGCAATCCCCTCCCCCACCTCGCCGATTGCCGTTTTGTGACGCAGTTTCGCCGTAGCTCGATTATATACCTGTAATGGGGCTCGTTCGTAGGTCGTGTATCCAGTCTGCCGTAGGTCGATTATATATTTTAACTTGGTTCGTTCGTAGGTCACATATTTTCTGCCGTACGTCGATGACATTATTCTACTTTAGCTCGTTCGTAGGTCCGGGACGCCGTAGGTCGATGGAGTCGTAGGTCGGGGGTTCCCTGTATATATATATATATATATATATATATATGTATATATATATATATATATATATATAAGTATAAATATATAAATAGCGGATTAGATTAGCTTCCCCTAATTTTCATAAGACATTTGTGCTTTTGAAATTGTGGACCTAAAAAAATTAATAAGCGTTTTAGAAATTGTGGATCTAATTTTTTAATTAGCGTTGCCCACCACTGGTCTTTAATGTAACCATTTAGCATGCAGTGTAATGACAAAAAGTGGAGGATTTACTCGCTGTCACTTCCTGTATGCTCTCAACGACGACGGCCGCTTCACCCGCTCCTGCCTCCCTCCTGCTTTTCGCTCTTGTCCTGTGAATCTTTTTCAGAGTCTCTCTCTACGTATCTTCTGAATTGTAAATCATGGATCTGATCGGCTGGTCTTTCAACTTCACACTGCCACTGTGTTCTCCAGAGAGTAGGGATTCTCTGAACAGGACAACAGTTCAACTTAAAGTCCATGACCCACCATGTTTTCAAATTGCATCGCCATTAATATTCAGTAGTGAATTAAATAATGAAACAGGAGCATTTATTGATATTGTAGAGAAATAACGCTAAATGTGTTATTTCATGATTTTTAGCATTTAACTGCCCCTCTCCATATATGGGCATTGACGTCACTGAAGTATCCGCCTTGAATTCCGACAGAGTTAGAACGAGCTTCATTCATCAACTAGTAGCTTTCTTATTTCTGACCAGAGTAGTTATGAATAAAAATTAAGAAAATGCCGAACCAATGTGTTGCCCAGCATTTGGATTTAAGGGGAAAAGTGGTACGAGACTGAAGGAAGAATGTGCCTCTCCCTGGAATCTGGACTCATCCCCCTCCAAGGACCGACCAGCGAAGAAGGCCCGGACCTCGACAGTTGTAAGAAAACTGAAAATTATGCACCATAACTCATGTTCCCCGAAGGAAGGGAACGAGGTGCAACATACTTGCTATGGGAATTGCGCCCCCGCGCGATTACCTGAAGGAATATACTCACGCCTTTACGGCTAGGGCGTCAATGCCGCGCCAGAGGCCCCGCCCTCTGGGTACTTAAGCGGCTGACGCCCATCCATCTTTCTCCAAAATTGCACTTCACCGAGCTTTCAGCATTGAAAAGGGCCAGATATGTTGCACCTCGTTCCCTTCCTTCAGGGAACATGAGTTATGGTGCATAACTTTCAGTTCCCTTTCAGTCTGGTCTCTCGGTGCAACATACTTGCTATGGGAACGTAATTCATTCACGCCCTTGAAATGCTCAGTAAAATGCATGCTAGAGTGAACGTCTGCCCTTGACCAGCAGGCATCTCAAGGCTACTTTCTACTGTGTGTTAGAAAGGACAGCCTGAGTGACGTCACACGCAGTAACATCAGTAGTACAACAGTTACAACAGTAGTGGGCGGAATATTTCGAAGACCTCCTCAATCCTACTGGCACGTTTTGCACTGAGGAATGCGGCTCGGGTGGTTGCTGAGGCAAAAACTCGGGCGTGGGAGGAGTTCGGAGAGGCCATGGAGAATGACTTCCGTATGGCTTCGAGGCGATTCTGGTCCACCATCCGGCGTCTCAGGGGGGGAAGCGGTACGCGTCCAACACCATTTATGGTGGGGATGGCGTGCTCTTGACCTCAACTCGGGATTGTGAGTCGGTGGGCGGAATACTTCGAAGACCTCCTCAATCCTACTGGCACGTCTTCCACTGAGGAAGCGGAGCCTGGGGACTTTGGGTCGGGTTCTCCGATCTCTGGTGCTGAGGTCACCGAGGTGGTTAAAAAGCTCCGCGGTGGCAAGGCTCCAGGGGTGGATGAGATTCGCCCTGAGTTCCTTAGGGCTCTGGATGTTGTGGGGTTGTGTTGGCTTACGCGACTCTGCAATATCGCGTGGACATCGGGGGCAGTTCCCTTGGATTGGCAGACTGGGGTGGTGGTTCCCCTATTTAAAAAGGGGGACCGTAGGGTGTGTTCCAACTATAGGGGGATCACACTCTTAAGCCTCCCTGGTAAGGTCTATTCAGGGGTTCTGGAGAGGAGGGTCCGTCGGATAGTCGAACCTCGGATTCAGGAGGAGCAGTGTGGTTTTCGTGCTGGTCGTGGAACACTGGACCAGCTCTACACCCTCAGCAGGGTCCTGGAGGGCGCGTGGGAGTTTGCCCAACCAGTTTACATGTGCTTTGTGGACTTGGAAAAGGCATTCGACCGCGTCCCTCGGGGGGTTCTGTGGGGGGTACTCCGGGAGTATGGGGTACCAGGCCCATTGATATGGGCTGTTAGGTCCCTGTACGACCGGTGTCAGAGCTTGGTCCGCATTGCCGGCAGTAAGTCAGGCTCGTTTCCAGTGAGAGTTGGACTCCGCCAAGGTTGCCCTTTGTCACCGATTCTGTTCATAACTTTTATGGACAGAATTTCTAGGCGCAGCCAAGGTGTTGAGAGGATCCGTTTTGGTGGCCTTAGAATCGCTTCTCTGTTTTTTGCAGATGATGTGGTCCTATTGGCTTCATCAGATCGTGATCTACAGCTTTCGCTGGAGCGGTTTGCAGCCGAGTGTGATGCGGCCGGGATGAGGATCAGTTCCTCCAAATCCGAGGCCATGGTCTTGAGCCGGAAAAGGGTAGCATGCCCTCTCCGGGTCGGGGAGGAGGTCCTGCCCCAAGTGGAGGAGTTTAAGTATCTCGGGGTCTTGTTCACGAATGAGGGAAAACTGGAGCGTGAGATCGATAGGCGGATAGGTGCAGCATCCGCAGTGAAGCGGGCGCTGTACCGGTCTGTCGTGGTGAAGAGAGAGCTGAGTCGAAAGGCAAAGCTCTCAATTTACCGATCGATCTACGTTCCCACCCTCATCTATGGTCATGAGCTTTGGGTTGTGACCGAAAGAACGAGATCTCGGATACAAGCGGCTGAAATGAGTTTTCTCCGCAGGGTGTCTGGACTCTCCCTTAGAGATAGGGTGAGAAGCTCAGTCATCCGGGAGGGACTCGGAGTAGAGCCGCTGCTTCTCCACATCGAGAGGAGCCAGTTGAGGTGGCTCGGGCATCTGGTTAGGATGCCTCCTGGACGCCTCCCTGGTGAGGTGTTCCGGGCATGTCCCACCGGGAGGAGACCCAGAGGAAGACCCAGGACACGCTGGAGGGACTATGTTTCTCGGCTGGCCTGGGAACACCTTGGGATTCCCCCAGAGGAGCTGCTCCAAGTGGCTGGGGAGAGGGAAGTCTGGGCCTCCTTACTTAGGCTGCTAACCCCGCGACCCGACCCCGGATAAGCGGACGAAAATGGATGGATGGATGGATGGATGGAGTGAACGTCTGCCCTTGACCAGCAGGCATCTCAAGGCTACTTTCTACTGTGTGTTAGAAAGGACAGCCTGAGTGACGTCACACGCAGTAACATCCAAACTAATGCTTTGCAAAAGTGTTTAATGAGTTCTAGTTCGCAGTAGCGCAAATGTCTGCAACTGGTACACCCTTTAACAATGACCACGAAGTGGCCAAGCCCCGAGTAGAGTGAGCGTGCACTCCAGAGGGCACCTGTTGACCTTTGCTACTGTACGCCCTTTTTATGGCCTCCGTCACCCAATGTGAGAGGCGTTGTTTTGATAGGGCCTTTCCGGTAGCAGGTGCTGCAGAACAAACGAACAGTTGATTTTTTTTTCTCCATTCGGCTGTTCTCTGCATGTAAATGTGTAAAGCCCTCACGGGACAGAGAGCCTTCAGCCTCTCCTGTTCCTGAGTGAGGACAGGAGCAGGTGGGAAGGAGGAGAGATCAAAGTCTAGACTCCTATGGTTCAATGTCAAGACCTTGGGGGTGTATGTGGGATTAGGCCTTAAGGTGACCTTTGACCCATCAGGGGAGAATCTGGTACACATTGGATGTACAGACAGTGCGTGGAGGTCACCCACGCGTTTCGTTGAGCAAAGTGCCAGGAGTAGAGCGGTTTTATCCACAATATTCCTACGCCCCATGATGCCTTGCGCGAATTATGGGAACGACTTCCGCCGGAAGTGAGAGCAGCAGTTAAAGCCCAGTCTACTGGCTGTATTTATCACGTTTTTTTTTGTTTGTTTTGTTTATTTCTAATTAATTGCAATGGTTACTTCGTGTTGGGTCAGTGGGTGTTCCTGTCGGGTAGACGTTTGTTCAAAGCGCAGTTTTCACTTAGTCCCAAAAATAAGTAAACGTGAAGGATTTATCTCCATCGGACGAGCTGACAGCTGCCCCTCCTCTGCTCGGATCTGCTCTCGAAGACGTCGTGTTCAGATCACGTTTTCTCCGGTAAACAAAATATTCTACATAAATCATTTTGTGAAACAATTTCAGAACAATGTGAGAGTATAATTTTCTCTGTGTTGGAGCTGTTGTTGTTTTTTCTTCATGATTTAGCATTGTCTACTAGCTGTGGTTAGCTTAGCATGTAGCGTTAGCATCTGTTAAAGTATTTACTAAACAAATCTGTGGATAAATAATATAACTACATGTGTGTGTAATACATTTGCAGTACATACATATGCTGTGTGTATGTGTATACTGTATGCACACTATATATACAGTATATACATACATACTGCACATACATACTGTAGTACTGTTTTGATTGTAGGTCCCTGTTACTCTCATGTGAATAAAGCAGTGGGATGCTGTTTGTACAGAAAATATTCCATAACACAAGTTCATCTTTTGGTTATTACTACATTTGTTCTATTGAAATATTTATTTTTTCAGGAAGGCCTGCACACAAGTCACAGACTGGTCTCCCACGCTGAAGTTGACAGACACACTTACTCTGAGACGCAGGAGCAGAAGAACAAGTAATGACACAAGCACCTGGCACAATAATTCAAAAATATTAAAGTAAATCTAAGATAAAATTACTGAAATCAATATAAAATTGAACATTACAGTATATCTTTGTGAATGAGTAAAAAATGTAGGAGCAACTGTATTTATTCTTTCTACTTTGAGTAGCAAACTTGGTCTTATTTTAGACTTTGTGATGCAAACATGACAGTTTTATTCTTTTTTTTTTTAAGGTACAGACGAGTGAAGGGCCGAGTTCCATCGTCTTGGATTCCGGAGGGGTTTGCTGCTTGCTCCAGTCGTCCAGTGGTCGTCCAGTGGTCGTCCAGTGGTCGTCCAGTGGTCGTCCAGTGGTCGTCCAGTGGTCGTCCAGTGGTCGTCCAGTGGTCGTCCAGTGGTCCCACATGATTAGGAATCTGTTCCAGTTTGTTTAAAATCAGAAACTGCCCATCATTTCTTGTTGAGTGTATTTGACCTGGTATTTATTCTGGTATTTATTCTGCAGCCAATCATTTTCATTAAAAGACATCAAATCACCCACAGTTCTCATATTGTATTCAGTTTCAAATGTTTTTAGTTTATTCATTCATTCATTCAACCTTTATTTATACAGGCTTGCCTCGTTGAGCCACGGGGACTCATTTACAAGAGGGACCTGTCTCACTCACACCCAGGGTCAATTTAGAGTTACCAATCAGCCTAAAATTTATAATTATAGCTTTTATTCTTATCAATCTCCTCCTGGAGGAGGAACCACAGCAACGTGCATGTTTTTAAGTTTTGTACTTGTCAATAAAAAACTAAACTGGTAAGTTGCCAAAAAAACAATCACATCTAGTTTTTTTATTTGCAGTAGAACTTCTCATTAGACATTAAACAACGTATCTTATTGAAATAAAGAAGGTGAAACACAGCAACACCAAATGTACTTCAAACGCAGATTTATTTATAGAAATTATATTTTCACTCATTTGTTGCTGTGGTACATAACTGCACACAAACTTCTGGGCCAACTGGAGTGTCATCCATCCCTGGACCAACTGGAGCGTCATCCATCCATCCCTGGAACTCACCTTATGCAGAAATATAACAGAAAGGAGGAAAAGAAAAGTACAGTATACAAACATTAGGGTTCATTTATGAACACACACAAACACACACACACCTAGATTATATATATATATAACTAAACACACACACACATAGATTATATATATAAATAAACGCACACACACACGCACACCTAGATTATATATATATATAAATAAACACACACAAACACACCTAGATTATATATAAAAGAAACCCACGCACACACACACACCTATATATATATATATATATATATATATAATATATATATATATATATATATATATATATATATATATATATATATATATATAAACACACACGCCTATATTATATATAAACACACATCTATATATATATATAAATAAGCACACACACCTATATTATATATATATATATAAATAAACACAACACACACCTATATTATATATACAGTATAAATAAATATACACAGACAGCATACATACAGTATATAGGTGCGTGTGTTTATTTGCCAGTTATGCACGAAAATATTAGTATCATTTAATCACTGACTACATAAAATCATAACACTAAAAGCTGTCTCTTAAATCATACCTGGTGTTCTCGATCCTCTGGAGGATACAGAGTCTTTTTTCAGGTGGTTTCTCGTAGCCCAGCCACAAAGAAGGATGCAGGTTTTTGTTTTCGGAGCATGTTCAACACACACTAGTTGCAGCCACAAATTCAGCTTCGTCTGATTATTCTTACAGCCACGAACAGCGCAACAGGTACCAGAGCTCCACAAGACATCTTCGTGACAATATTAGCTCAAAATAACAGAAAACAGAACTTTAACAGAACTTCAACGACGCGCACAGATAAACAAGTAAACAACGAGGAGCCAATGCAGAAATTCTACTTCCGGGGTCAAACGGAAGTAAGTCCCATAATCGCAAATACAGTGACACCTTCAAGAATATTGTGGATAAGATAACAAATCTATCTTAACCTCACTCAGTGGCTCGAATGGGGAGTCACAGAGAGCCCCCAAGACCAGGCCAAGATCCCAACCAGGAGTCAGGATCCTGTTGGGTGGTTTAGTCCGAAGCACACCTTTCATAAATCTTATTATGATTAGATGCGCTCCAGGTGTCCTGTGTCCCAGCCTTCGTGACAGGCTGAAATAGCTGATAGGAAAACTTTAATCGTTGAGTAAGAACGACCTTTTTCCAGTAAGTCCTGAAGGAAGGTCAGGAGCTGAGCCAAGTTGCATGCGTAAGAAATAATATTTCTTTCTGAGCACCAGGCTTCAAAAATACGCCACTTCTGTGCGTATAGAGACTGTGTTGACACAGCACGGGCATTTTGTATAGTTTTTACCACATTTTCCGGCAGGCCTGACGCCATCAGCTTGTTCTTTTCTGCCAACAAGCTGAAATTTTTAACAGTTCCTAGCCTAAGCGGTGGGACTGCCTCTTCTGGTGACATAGTTTGGCCCTGAAGAAGAGCAGTTGGTATATTTGGTTTTCCTCCAAGGGCCTTGGAGGCTGTGAACCCCTGGGGGTCAACCAAGTTGGGAAGAGGGCCTCCTTGCCGATGTGCTACCAGGCTGCTCTGATCGAGGGTTATCGAGGGCAGATGCAACCTGTCATCCCTATTAGACAGAATTGGAACAGAAAGTCTAATTTCCCCCTCCAAGTTTGGGGTCATGGGACTGAGAAACTGCGAGTTTTGTAAACGAGCAGATCTCCTGACTCCAATCCGTTTTCTGGAATGGTCCAGTTTACTGGTCCTTGGCTTTAACAGAGCGTCAGAACCCAGGCAAACCGACCGGGGTCTGTGTTTCACCCGTTGGGAGAATTTTGTTTGAGAGCAGAGCTAAACCAGTACAGAGAGGAAGGTCACGTGCTGTCTGGTCACTGCTTGGACATTGCGTGTCCCTCATTAATAATAAAGGGACAGCTGTAACGTGAGAACGTGGAGATGCTTCTTTGAGTTTGGCAGACTTTAGATTATTTGGTGATAGAGAGCCTAGTCCCCTTCGAAAAACAGGAAGAGAGATCTGATTCAACTCTGATTTGTTTACACGCACAGCAGCTTGAACACAATTGCTGCTGTGAAGGTATGAAACTTGTGTCTGCCTGTGGGCATCTGACGTGGCCTCCCTGTCGTTAGATTCTGTCGGCGTGCCTCCGTGAGGTGCGGACATGTCACGTGTTTGCCTGGTTAGTGTATTGGCTGCCCCGTTATTCACAATGGAGCGGGGGCTTGAGCACGTGACCCCCCTCACGTGTCTCTGTGAGGGCTGTGGGGGCTGCTTGCAGACACCTCCGTGCCTGTCTACAGCAGACGAAGCAGAGGCACCCTGCTGGGGCTTATTGATTAGGCTAACACCTCGTGTGCTGTGAGGGAGGGGGGGGGTGAACGGCCCCCTCCCTTTATGACGGCTGGCAGGCCAGAGGGACCTGTTCTGCTGAAGTCACTTGTGTTTTTGTTTCATTTTTTCTGAGTCAATAAAACAGAGAGGGGCTGTTTTATGAGCTTTATTCGTGCTTATGTGCAATGACGTACATGATTCTATGTCACTCACAGCAGAGAGAGAGCGTGATTTGTGCATGCAACAGATTTACCAGCTTTTTGTACCGTGTTACAAATAAAGTCTGGACATGAAGGGATCATTCCCAGTACCACGTGGGTGGGTGATCACGTAATGTGGAACGTGGACCTGGTTCATCAGGCACATTTCTGTCTGGTGTCCCTGTTCGCCAAGGAGGCCCTGTATCTGACTGCCTGGCGGGGAACAAACCTGTTTTTGCTCCATGCTTGCTCAGTGCAAGGTTGGCCCGGCGGGGGTCTCTGCCGGGGCTCCTCCTCGTATGCTGGCCGCTTCTGCGGTGGGGCACATGTTGCCGAGCGGTGGCGAGGCTGCGCAAGTCTGCCTCTAGCAGACTCCCTTGGGGGGGCGAAGCTTCTCTGGGTAATGCCCACTCGGAGAGCTTCGGCCTATCTGCGCCTCTGGTCCAGCTTAGTCTGAATTCGCTCCAAAGCTTTACCAAATAATCCCGTCGGCTCTATCGAGTAGTGGAGAAAAGGCACCTTTTGTCCCTCGGGGAGATCAGTTAAAGTCATCCAGAGATGGCGAATCGCGATGACCACTTCCGCCATGCCTCTTGAGCAACAGCGGCTGTCCCCATCATACGGAGCACGAAGTCTGTTGCCCTACGGGCTTCATCCAGCAAGTCGGCGGCAGCCTGCTTGTCCATCGTTACCTGCAGCTGTTGCAGTTTTTCGGCTAGGTAAGCTTGCATCAACGCAGACGCGTTCATGGCGTGAGCCGCGAGTCCCTGAGCTCTGTAGCACTTCTCGAGTAGAGACGCTGAAGCTCGACAAGCCTTGCTGAGGAGAGTTGGTTTTGTCCCGGATGACTTAGGAGCTAGGTGAGACGCTAGTGTGTCCTCAATTTGAGGTACGTTAGCTATTCCCACCTCATCTGTCCCGTCGACGTCGAGGAACTGTGAGAGGGGAAGGAGCATGGGGGCTCTTGGCTGAGCCCAGGTGCGAGTTAGTTCTGTGAGGAAGTCCGGGAACATGGGCATCCTTTGCCTCGTGGCGGTCTGCTGCTTCGAGAAAAAATAGTTTCCTGCCAGCCTCGTGACCTGTTGGCGAGGCGGAGGCTCTGGCCATGGGATGTACAACGCGTCCGCTGCTCTGTGGCACAGGTCGAACAGAGCAGGGATGGAAAAGTCGGTTTCTGGGAGCACAGATACCGGGGTCTGGGAGAGGCCTTCTCCCTGATCCTCCAGTTCGACGTCTGCGTCCTCCAATGAAAATTCGCCCGAGGCTGAAATCGAGATCTCGTCCTCGTTCATCATGCCTCGAGTGTCGAACTCGACTGTTAAGTCCACCATAGGAGCCAGCACGTCAGGGCTGTCACCCCATTCGACTCGTGTGCTGTCGTGTAGAGCCATGTTCTCGAGCTCCGGCGTGGGAGTGAGAGGCTCGGTGGTATCCGCATCCGCTGGTAATGCTGAAGCGCCCATGGCTTTGGCGACGAGGTCAACCCGATGCCGCAGCACCGCGTCCATCATGAGGTTGCAGTGTGGGCAAAAGTCGGGCGTATCCAGCCCTGTTTTTACATGTAACATTCCGTGGCAGACGGGACAGGCCTCATGGGTGTCCGTTGACGCGAGGGAGAAACCGCATCCGCTGGGACAGGCGCGCGAAGTTGGGCTTGCCGGCCCGCTGGTTTTTCTTGTAAGTTTTGTCTTTCACTTTCCATTTTCCGGAGGCATGTCCGAGATAAGGCGAGCGAGTCCTTCCAGAATCCTTTTTCTTTTTCCTTGAAATGTCTCCTCCGTCGCGTCGCTTTAGTTGGCTAGCTCGCTAGGAGTTAGCAAGAGCTGTTATGACGTAGTTAGCACCGTCGAGCGAAGCAATCTGTGGAGAGAGTAGAAGAAAATACTTCGGGGTTAAGAGAAAATGTGCCGGACTAGCTTTCGCTAGTCCAGCAATATGCAGGAAAAATTCTCTGTGCGCTCTGTGCAGGGAGCAAGCTCACCTCAAGTTGAGCGATGAAGCAACAGAGAAGTCCCGCAAAGAGGTAGTTCAGGTTTAGCGAGGTCAAGGGCAAAAAAGAGAAAGATGGATGGGCGTCAGCCGCTTAAGTACCCAGAGGGCGGGGCCTCTGGCGCGTCAATGACGCCCTAGCCGTAAAGGCGTGAGTATATTCCTTCAGGTAATCACGTGGGGCGCAATTCCCATAGCAAGTATGTTACACCGAGAGTCCAGACTGAAAGGGAACGGGATGTTTTGCGGGTAAGACTTTGCTCAATTTAATTTTTGACATCAGAACAGAATGAATAATAGAGCAGGCTTTTAAATGTACCATAGTTTGGTAATATTCACGCCACTTTTTCATGAAAGTGTGTGTCGCTAGCCTGTGGCTAGTTAGCGTAATGCTAATGCTATGCTAGTTAGCATAATATGTGTCTCAGCTGCAGTGTTGGGTGTAACGCGTTACTTAGTAACGCGTTACAGTAATGACATTACATTTTTCAGTAACGTAGTAGTGTAACGCACTACTTTGAAAATGCCTGTAATATATTACAGTTACTAACAAAACCTTACATTCGTTACTTGCGTTACAATCAGGACCTTTCGGAGAATAGTTTTATTTATTTATTTTATTTTACCTTTCGGAGAATAGTTGTGGGACGAGGACGACGGAGCAGACCATAGACATTATATATAGATATCTATGGAGCAGACTGTCACGTGGGGAAAACAAAGACGTACGCGATGACGTCGGAACGTCATACGTCAACGTACATAGACATATAAAGGTACATAGACATACGGCGATGTCATTTTATGGATGGAAGTATTCATATTATTTTTCTTTTGTCACGAGAAAGGACAAGAACATTACAGTAGTGTGCAAGCTATGTCTGGGCCACAACAAGACACTGTCTACTGCTGCGAACTCGACGTCAAATCTTTACAAGCATTTACAAAGACAACACGCTAATGCTAAGCTAGTTGCTAAAGAGCCGCAGAGGGATGGTGCAAGTTTGATGCCGCCACCGTTTAAGCAGGCTCGGCTTGAATTTCACCGCCAGGCAACCACTACAAAGGCTGAGGTAAACAAACTTGTAAACAAACATTTCAGATGTTTTATTTTTTATTTTGTTTTATTTTTTTAAAACAGAAGTTTTACATTTTGATATTGTCATACCTTTTGAATGGCACGTTTACATATGCATTGTGCTTGTTATGTAGCACTGCTGTTTTACTTTTTCATCAAAAATGAGTGTCAAAAAGATCTCTAATATCATTATTGAAAGATAAAAATTAATACAGGTTAAATCTCAGGTATTAGAGTAATCCGAAAGTAATGTAACTAAGTTACTTTCAGAACTGAGTAACTAAGTAGTGTAATATGTTACTTTTTAAAAAAGTAACTAGTAATGTGTAACTAATTACTTATTTTGGGTAACTACCCCAACACTGCTCAGCTGAGTGTTCGGGTCTGAGCTCTGTGTCCACGGCTGCAGCCGCGATGACTGTCGGTGAGTGTGCGGGTAGAGCTCAGTGTCCGGTTCTGAGCTGTGAGTGTCCGGTTCTGAGTGTGTGCGGCTGCAATAGCGGGTGAAGTTAGGTTTTAGCAGCACAGTCACACTTACATGTGTAAGGATGGAGGATAAAAAACGACTGGTTATGACTGCGTGGCAAAGTCGGAGCGTAAGATCCATTGCAGTGCCTTTTGAGTGGAGCCTGTATTGACGTCACTTCGCACTTCGGCAATCTTCGGCCGGGTTTCCGGATATTTCCGGCACTCGGTTGTTGTTGTTTTTGTTTTTTTACACTCGCCTGGCCCAAATGCAAAAATGAAAATAGACATCATATTCTACTACAGTAATTGTCCAATATGTTGAATTGTTACTGTCACGGTGGGTGTTGTCCTTTAAGTCCCCAGGTAAAATAAAAAATGTGAAGTAGTTCAAGCAAAAGATAACAAAAAAGCCATAATACTTCTTTAAAAAGTCTTCAGTTGATCCAAAATGCTGCTGCCAGAGTCTTAACTGGAGTTACTGGGAGAGATCTTATCTCTCCAGTTTTAGCTTCTCTCCATTCTGTCAAAGCCAGAAATGAATTCAAAATCTTACTTCTAACCTAAAAAATAAAGATGCATTCAATAAATGCTATGTTTTTTTTAATTATTTTTTTATAGATGGCCTCCCTCACCTTACAGCCATCCTCTCACACCAATATGAATTTTTTTTTGTAGAGAGAAAGGAAAGACAGAAATTAAGACAACAAAACAGAACAATTATCCACAAAAAAAGCACAAGGCAAACACACCCAACCTCCATCTACAATCCTGCAAAGTACATGACAGAACACAGCAACACATACATAAAGAATAAAAACATTCATGACTGTGCAGTAGAATTCCATAAATATACATATACCCATACTTATAAATGAATATACAGTATACATTCATATTCAGTCATATACCCATCTACATATCTGCATATGATATCTACATATACATCCCTGCATCCATTTGTGTGTGGTTGTGAGCATGCATAAGTGAATAAGGTTCCTCGAATAGAACATTCAATAGTGACCGCGAAGCATCAGAGATTCGCCCCCCCCCCAAGGCCCAAGGCAGACAAGGGGGGGATCAAAGCCCAAGACCCCTTGTTCAGAGTGAGGTGGAGGCCATCATCAAGAAAATGAAGCCTTCATCCTGCGCCCTGGATCCTTTCCCCTCGTCTCATAAAATCCAATCACTCTGCAATAGGCCCACTATCACTCAAATAATAAATCAGTCTCTACAATCTGGTCATGTTCCACTGCCTCTAAAAACTGCCATCATTAGGCCTCTTCTGAAAAAATCTAATTTGGATCCCGACATTTTTTCTAATTACCGCCCAATTTCACACCTCCCTTTTCTGTCTAAAGTGCTGGAAAAAGCTGTTGCTGCTCAGCTGCAGGATCACCTACAACAACACTCTCTGTATGAGAAGTTCCAGTCTGGATTCAGAGCAGCTCACAGTACTGAGACTGCACTGCTGAGAGTAACAAATGATGTCCTCATGGCTGCTGACACTGGTTCTCCCTCCATCCTTGTCCTCCTTGACCTCACTGCAGCCTTCGACACTGTGGACCATAGTATCCTCCTCCACCGTCTTCATGTGGAGGTCGGTCTCTGTGACACTGTCCTGGACTGGTTCAATTCTTTCCTCTCCAATAGGCTGGAATGTGTTAGTCTTGGCAATGCCACGTCCCAGACAGTCTGTGTCTCCTGTGGTGTCCCTCAGGGGTCAGTTCTGGGGCCCCTGCTGTTTTCCCTTTACATGCTGCCTTTAGGTCAAATTATTAATCAGTTCAACATTTCTTTTCACTGTTATGCCGACGATACACAGCTTTACATCAGGACTGGAGCATCCTCATCTTCCACCTTGTCATCTCCATCTTCACTCACTGCCCTCTCTGCCTGCCTGGAGGCAATTAGGGCATGGATGAATCAGAACTTTCTTCAATTAAACTGCTCCAAGACTGAGGCCATACTGATTGGCACCCCTCACCAGGTACAAACATCTCCTATAACAACACTTTCCTTTTCTGGACAAGACATCCCCCTCTCCACCTCTGTTACTAATCTTGGAATAAAAATGGACTCCAATCTTACATTTGAAAATCACATTAAGCATCTGTTTAAAACTTGCTTCTTCCATCTTCGAAACATCTCCAGACTTCGCCCATCCCTAACTTTTCCCGATGCTGAGAAACTCGTCCATGCTTTTGTCTCCTCCAGGCTCGACTACTGCAACTCCCTGTTTATTGGAATCCCTGGCAAAAACCTTCAGAAACTTCAATATATTCAAAACAGTGCAGCAAGGATCTTGTTGAGAGTTCGTAAATTTGAACATATTACACCCATTCTCCATAACCTTCATTGGCTTCCTGTCACCTACAGAATTCAGTACAAAACTGCTCTCATTACACATCAATGCTTACATGGAGCTTCACCAGATTATCTGAAGGATATTCTTATTCCATACTCATCCACCCGGTCGCTGCGGTCACAGAACAGTAATCTCCTTCACATTCCGAGAACCAAATTAAGGACCATGGGAGACCGGGCTTTCAGTGTGGCTGCCCCGCCTGTGGAACTCTCTTCCTGACTGTCTGAGAGCTCCACAGTCTGTGGTTGACTTTAAGAGCGGCTTGAAGACCTTTCTTTTCAACCGAGCATACTCTACATAAGACATAAGACATAAGACATAAGAAGGTTTATTGACATTGCATCAATTTTCACCAATACAACGTAAATATGTAGTTACAGTCATCCAGGAGAGAGAATGAGTGCAAAAAAGCTGCAGCTCAACAAAGCACATGACATGTTTATCAACACATGATATGTTTATCAACACATGATATACTTATAGCGCGGCCGCTCATCTGTCCCCAGATGAAGGTCAAAAGCAGGAAAACAGGCAAAGACACGGGGTTTTACAGCATTGATATTAAAAAAAGATGAATCACATTTTGTCTTCAAGACACCGCGTGATCCAGTAAAAACCATATCAAAAAGCACATTTAGTTACAATAACAAATGGAGAGACGGCAGGCAAGGAGATAAGTCTGTGAGTAATTTCAGACAAACACAGAGTTCAGCAGATGTGCAGCTGGGTGTTATCTGAGGCTTCACAGAAATCTCTGGGGGGGGGGGGGGGGGGCAGCAGGTTTCTTCAGCTCCTCGCTCCCAGGAGAATGGCTTCCGACAGCCTACTTTTCAAGGACATGTACAGAAGCCAGATAATATTCTTGTTTGTTATCCAATAGACCACAGTGTTCTTTTCCACTGCCGCCATCAAGTCTGTGGTGCTGTTTCATGGCCGAAAAAAATCCAAATATGTGGTTCCGCTCCTCTCCGCTCTATGAGCTCCCATCTGTCCCTTGATTGATCCGGGGTGGCTGTAAACAAGTCCCAAAACGCACAGCAGGTCCGCGGTGATCCACCACCGCTCCAAGCGAGCGATTGAGCTCATACAACAGCTGGGATGAGGAGCTCACGGCCCGGTTCAGAGAATTTTGCTGATCAGGCAGTGCCGACAGCGCGCTGATAGCTGCCGAAGCCTCCCTCAGTTTCCAGTAACAAACAACTCCGCTTACGCCAAAAAACAGAGCAGTTGCTACCAATAATCCAATAATCCACAAATCCTCCACGTCCTCGACACTTAAGACGGTCAGACACATGGGCTGCCACTGACCCCACGAGTCCAGCACGTATCCAGCCGCGTGTGTGTCGGAGGGACAGACAGCTTCTCCTGGCACGGTCCGCTTCGTGGAAAAAATCTTATCCATTGAAGAAACAGCCCAATTTATTAATTCCATATTGGTTCGAGTGAGCGCTGAAGGGTCGCAGACGAGACGAAAAGCAAGCAGGGAGTAGGAAAAACTTAGGGAGGGAAGAGCAGAAAGATATGCGACCTGCCTTGCCGAGTGCCGGAAGAAGTGATTCTACTTTTGATCTTAGTTGATATTGTTATTGATTTTATTTGTTTTATTGACATTTAATTCTGTTGCACTTTGTAGCACTTTGAGATTTTCATTCATGAAAAGTGCGTTATAAATTGAATTCATCATCATCATCAAGACCCCGAGAAGGACCCCGAGCCCAGAGTCCCCAGGGCCACCCGAACCGGACGAGCCACCTGCCAACTCCCCAGATCCGACCAAAGGGGAGAACAGGAAGAGCTCCACCAGTGACTACACACAATGACCCCCCGGAACCAACAGTGACAAACTCACAGGCCCCCGCCAGAGCCCGCTGCACCGACGTAGCCCCAGGCCCGGACACCGAGGCCCGGGCGCCGGGGACGCACACCCCTCAGGCCCAGACCCGACAGGACCAGAGGACCCGAGCCCCACCAGGCAGCCACCAGGCCGAGCCGACACACGCCCAAGCGCCCAACCCGACAGCAAGGGCCCCAAGCACGCCCGCAGGCAAAGGGACACCCATCCGGGGGACCACGCGCTAGGAGCGTGATTTCAAGTAGCCTCAGATGTATCAGAGAGGAGGCAGTCCAATAAATGCTATGTTAAATAAACTTTTTTTTTTCATGGAACCTTTATTTAGTCAGGTTAATCTCATTGAGCCTCGAGGACTCATTTACAACAGAGACCTGTCTACAAACTAAAGAATGATGACAACAGCAACAGTAGATTTCCCTTTGACAATCAGCAATAGACAAACATAAGAGAGAAATACAGCTTTTTTATTTTTAACAAGTTAACAAAAATATGTCAAAATAGCAAAACAGACAAATTATAAGGCAGATGTAGAAAATCAAAAACAGAAACATGTCTGCATTGTTTTCTGACAGAATTTGACTTCATAATTCAATAAAGGCCATTTTCAAAACGTTTACTCAAAATCAGTTAGCATTAAGGTTAACAAACGAATCCAACATTCGTTTGAAATAACAGTTTATAACAGGTTCAAAAAATATGTAGCTACCAGTATAATTTAATTCAAACCGAGCCAGTACTAAACAGTAAAACCACCACTGCCACTGGAGCGGTTTGTCAAAAGGTCACAAAAATACCTTAAAATAGTTCAAATAAATTCAACCAAAGGTGTCCTTTAATTATTAAAGGTTGGTCTTTTATTTGGCTTGCTTATTGAGTACATTTATTAGTGTATTAATTTAATACATGGCTAGGAAGATCATATTGACCAGGGTAAAATGCTAGCCAAATCAACCGTTAGCTCTATGGAGTCTTGCATTGTAAGTGCTGTGATTTTTGCTGCTGCATTAAAACAGCTACTCACACGCCCAACAGTATTTTAAAACAAAGAGTCAACTCACTGTCAAGTAGATGGTTGAATACTTTCAATTTTCGCTGATTGTAGGCACACCAAAGTTGTAGCAACAACAGCAGAGTGCAGCGGCCTCAACAAAGCCACAGTGAGCAGCAGCCTTGACGCAGCAAGCAAGGGATGACCCCCCGGTCCAGTGTTCTGTCAGGTCCGGAAAGAACCACCACCCAGTCCGAATCCAGACCGAGTGACCTCTGGCTTAAAGCGCACCTGCTGCAGCCAGACTGGTTGTGAGTGTCACTGCAACACAACCAGACCAGAAGCACCCGATTGGTACTGATCGGTACAGCTCGCATTCAACGTGCCCCCCAGCACCAACATCTGCGCCCAGAATCTTCCTATCTTGTAGCGTAGCGGAATAACGGTGCGTGTGCAATTTCTATGGAAAAGATTCTTGCACCCTCAGGGGCCGGAAATATATCACCAATCAGAAAACGCTTTTAAAAGCAAATGGTGAAATGAAAGCAACATGGCGAGTAATAAATAGTGTTCTAAATAAACACAAGAATAAAACTAGCTTGTCACTGTGTTTTATGAAAAGTGGTGATGAAATACATGATGACAATGAAATTGTTAATGGATTTAACAACTATTTTGTGAATGTGGGATCAAACCTTGCAAAAACAATTCCAAAAGTTGATAAAAATGTGAGTTACTTATGAAAGGTCGTAAAAACACTGTTTCTACATAAAACTGATAACGATGAAATAATGATGGTAACTAAAAAATTTGCTGATAAAAGATCTAAGGACTGGTATGATATGGATATGATGGTTGTAAAAGACATAATGTATCATGTTGTTGAACCGTTTACATCCATCCATCCATCCATCTTCTTCCTCTTATCCGGGGTCGGGTCGCGGGGGTAGCAGCCTAAGTAGGGAGGCCCAGACTTCCCTCTCCCCAGCCACTTGGAGCAGCTCCTCTGGGGGAATCCCAAGGCGTTCCCAGGCCAGCCGAGAAACATAGTCCCTCCAGCGTGTCCTGGGTCTTCCTCTGGGTCTCCTCCCGGTGGGACATGCCCGGAACACCTCACCAGGGAGGCGTCCAGGAGGCATCCTAACCAGATGCCCGAGCCACCTCAACTGGCTCCTCTCGATGTGGAGAAGCAGCGGCTCTACTCCGAGTCCCTCCCGGATGACTGAGCTTCTCACCCTATCTCTAAGGGAGAGTCCAGACACCCTGCGGAGAAAACTCATTTCAGCCGCTTGTATCCGAGATCTTGTTCTTTCGGTCACAACCCAAAGCTCATGACCATAGATGAGGGTGGGAACGTAGATCGATCGGTAAATTGAGAGCTTTGCCTTTTGACTCAGCTCTCTCTTCACCACGACAGACCGGTACAGCGCCCGCTTCACTGCGGACGCTGCACCTATCCGCCTATCGATCTCACGCTCCAGTTTTCCCTCATTCGTGAACAAGATCCCGAGATACTTAAACTCCTCCACTTGGGGCAGGACCTCCTCCCCGACCCGGAGAGGGCATGCTACCCTTTTCCGGCTCAAGACCATGGCCTCGGATTTGGAGGAACTGATCCTCATCCCGGCCGCATCACACTCGGCTGCAAACCGCTCCAGTGAAAGTTGTAAATCACGAACTGATGAAGCCAGTTTACATATATATGTAATTTGTCCTTTTCAACAGGTATTTTCCCTGATAATAATAAAGTAGCTAAGGTTGTCCCTATTTTTAAAAATGGTGATAAATGTGTATTCAACAATTACAGACCAATATCTTTGTTGCCACAATTCTCTAAAATTCTTGAAAATTTATTTGTGATTAGATTAGACAAATTTCTTGAAGATCATAACATTTTAAGTGACAGTCAATATGGGTTTAGATCAAAAACTTCTACTTCCATGGCTCTTATGAATAAAAAAATAAAAAATAAACACTGCAAAATATCACATTGTGCTGATGCTGATCTGTTTTCTTGTTGCTGTGTTCATCTGTGACCATCTGCTCATACAAACTCATGTTCGTGCTGCTGTTTATTTCCACTATATTAGGCTTAGTGTATTACTAGTTGATGTTTTTCTTAGTTAATTCTAGATGTTATTACTGTTTTTCTCTTGCATTTGTTGTTGGATGTAACTGGGACCCCGTGTACATAATCTCGTTTTCATCACATGTACCACATGCAGTGCAAATGACAATAAAGACTCTCTCTCTCTCTCTCTCTCTCTTATGGAATTGACTGAACAAATGATCACAGCTGTTGATCAAAAACAACATTGTGTAAGTTTATTTGTTGATTTAAAAAAAGCTTTTGATACAGTCGATCACACCATTCTCCTTGAGAAGTTGAACAAATATGGTATTAGAGGGCCGGCAGCGTTGCAGTGGGTATCTAGCTACTTGGAGGATAGAAGGCAGTTTGTACAGACAGATGATACACGATCAAACCTCTGCAAAATCACATGTGGAGTCCCACAAGGCTCTATACTAGGACCAAAGTTGTTTATTTTGTATGTAAATGATCTGGTAAAGGTGTCCGGATTTCTGCAGTGTGTTCCTTTTGCTGATGATACCACTTTTTTTGTTTTGGTAGTGGTTTGAAACAAATGTTCGAGTTGCCAAAAAAAGGAGATTGTAAAATTACAAACTTGGTTTAAATTAAACAAGTTATCATTAAACTTAGACAAAACAAATTACATGTTATTTAGTAATAAAAAAATGATAATTTTTCTATCACAATTGATGGTGTCGAGCTACGTAGAATGGATGAGATGAAGTTCTTGGGTGTAGTTATTGATGACAAGATGTCATGGAAACAGCATATCAATTCTGTTAAAATTAAGTTATCTAAATCTATTGCAGTACTCTATAAACTAATGCCTGTTCCCCACCAAACTTGTCAGAACGCTCCTGCCGCCCCCTTTTGGCCGCTTGTCACGTCCCCACAAAGCCACTGAAGACCGTCTGATGACGCCCACTGGGGGGAGGCAGAGGGGAGGGGGTCTAGCTCGTTTTCCGGGTCAGTTGTTGTGTTACTGCAGCTCCGACAGTCTTTGGTGAGATTAAAACGTTTTTTTATGTTTGGGGTGATCAAACGCTGGAGTGGACAGCTGTAACTGGTTAAAATGCCAAGTTTCTTACCGGAGTTTGGTTCCAATTCATGGAGGCTCGATCGGGTAAGTTTAAAAAGTCAAAAAAAAGTCCTGTTGTCGTTGTGTCATCACATAGCAGAGGCTCTCCCGACTGTTTGCTGGACGCGTCGAGCCACCAGAGATCGAATTTTATGACGTTGGCGGCTCGACGCGTAGGTTGCTTTGGACGCGCGCGTGCGTGGAAAGGAACTGCAGCGTGCCGTCGCGCCGCTTCAATCACTCAAAACGCGCCGCTTCACGGTTCGCCGCGACTCCACGCGTCTCCCCATATGCCTGGTCCTCACTGAACGCATCAAAAATCTCCCAATGCTCTGTGTTTGCTGCTTGTCAACAGATGTCTGTTTCCACTGCAGACGCGCAGTGGGAGCAGCGTGTGGCTCCCTTCCCGGTCAGATAGTGTTGTTTTTCTGTGCACCGAGCAGATGAAATCAGCTTCACGTCAGCCTCGTTAACACTTGAGTGGGTTTTCTACGAGCCGAACTGCAGCTGCAAAAGTCTATGTTGAGATTAAAACATTTTTTTAATGTTTGGGGTGATGTACACTCGAGTGGACAGCAGCAACTTTTAAAAATGCCAGGTTTTCCTACCAGATGCTGTTTTCGTCCACAGAAAGTTCCGTCGTCGTTGCGTCATCACATAGCAGCGTCTCTCCCGAGTGGTTGCTGCGACGCAGCGAGCAGCAGAAGCAAGAATATTCTGGCTTCCTGCTGCTCAGCTGTTCGGCTGCGCGCGTGCGTGAAAAGGGACTGCCGGGTCCTGCTGCGCTGCTTGAAATGCTGTAGATGCGCCGCGTCACGCCCCGCTGCTCCAAGATGCGCGGCCACATAGACTTTGAATGTAAAGTGGCTGCTTCAGCCGCCCGACACCGGTGCAGTGGGTACCAGGCATCAAGGACTTGTTGAATGATAGGGCTCTTTATTTGCTGTATAATACAATCTTTGTTCCACATTTACGTAATTTATTGTCTGGCGGTTTGGGGATAAGCCTGCAAAACTATAACAAACTATTTTTATTTTACCGAAAAGAGCAGTGAGAATTATTTCTAGAAAGCCTTATTGTCATCCATCAAATGTATTATTTAAACAACTGAAAGTACTGAAGTTTTATGATTTGGTGGACTATAATATTTTGTTAATAATGTACAGGGCTCATAAGAAAACACTACCTTCAAATATTCAAATGTATTTTGTTAAGAGAGAAAGCTGCTACAGTCTAAAGGGAACTGACATTTTTGCAAAGCCAAGGTATAGAACTAGTTTGAAGAGACGGTTTATTTCAATACAGGGAGTGGAATTGTGGAATGGTTTGGGAAATGATGTTAAAGATGTAAACTCTGTGATTAAGTTAAAAAAATGATCAAAACTAAATTGTTAACAAAATACTAAAACTTTTAGTTAAGTGTTTAATGTTCTAGATATTTGTAGATTGTGAAAAGTTACTCTTTTTGCTCTGTTATTTATGAAAGAGCTATTTTGTCAACAAAATAGACTCTATCAGGCAGAACATTGTCAGTTCATCCAACACCATCCTGTCATGTACCTCTACAATAACCACTGCTGTTTTTGACCAGTTTGATCTCGTCTCACTGCCTCAACTCACCAAGGTGGTTCAGCAGATGAAACCAACAAACTGTTCTCTGGACATCATTCCCTCTAAAATGTTCAAACAATGCTTTGATGTAATTGGTCCTTCTGTTTTGTCATTTATCAACAGCTGTCTAACTTCAGGTTATGTGCCATCTGCTTTCAAACATGCTGTGGTCAGGCCTCTTCTAAAAAAACCAGGCCTAGATCCTACAGCTCTCTCTAATTTCAGGCCAGTTTCCCATCTGTCATTTCTATCAAAGGTCCTAGAAAAGATTGTTTTTATTCAACTTCAATCTTTTCTAGAACTCAACAACCTGTTTGAAAAATTTCAGTCAGGTTTTCGAGCTCGTCACAGCACTGAATCTGCACTGCTCAAAGTACAGAATGACATTCTTCTGTCTCTGGATGCAAAAAACCCTGCACTGCTGGTGATGTTAGACCTCTCAGCAGCTTTTGACACCGTCGACCATCAGGTACTAATCAACCGCTTGTCTCAGCAGGTTGGTCTCCAGGGAGCTGTGCTTGAGTGGTTCAAATCTTACCTGTCTGGGAGAACTTTCTCTGTCATGATAGGCGATCTGTCCTCCTCTTCATCAACCCCTCTGACCTCCGGCGTACCACAGGGATCTATTCTAGGGCCAGTCCTCTTCTCTCTTTACATGCTGCCATTAGGATCAATCATCACACGTCATAACCTGTCTTTTCACATGTATGCAGACGATTTACAAATCTATCTGCCAGTCACTCCCAACCCCTCACTCAGTTCAAACACTCTTGTCAACTGCTTAAATGACATTAAGCACTGGCTCTCTCAAAACTTCCTCCACCTAAACACAGATAAAACTGAATGCATTTTGTTTGGTGCACCTGATGACACCAGCAACATCCTTCCCTGTCCCAGTGTTGGTTTTCCCCTCCCCCACTTCAACTCGGTGGTCAGAAATCTTGGAGTGCAGTTTGACTCCAATTTAAAGTTTGATAAACAGATCAGTTCTGTTGTCAAGACCAGCTTTTTCCAACTCCGTCTGCTCTCCAAAGTCAAGTCATTTCTTAGTCGTGGTGATCTGGAGAAGGCCATCCATGCCTTTGTGACCTCCAGACTTGACTATTGTAATGCTTTGTATCTTGGCATTAATCAATCCTCCATCTCCCGTTTACAGCTTGTACAGAACTCTGCCGCGCGCTTTTTGACCAACACACGAAAATATGAACACATCACTCCTGTCCTGTCCTCTCTACACTGGCTCCCAGTTCAGTTCAGGATACAGTTCAAGTTGCTGCTGTTTGTTTTCAAAGCTCTGAATGGACTTGCTCCCCTCTACATCTCAGAACTTCTGAAAGCCCATCAGCCTGGCAGGGACTTACGATCTGCCAGTCAACACCTGCTGGAGGTGCCTCGCTCGAGGTACAAGCAATGGGGAGACCGGTCATTTTCTGTTGCCGGCCCAAAAGCCTGGAACAGCCTCCCCCTTGAGCTGCGTGCCACCTCTGATCTGACTCTGTTCAAAACCAAACTGAAGACCCACTTGTTCAAAAAAGCTTTCAGTGTGTAACTTTTATTATTTTGTATTTTAGTATGTAGCATCTTTATTTCAATTGCATTTTTATTTCACTTGTTCAAAAAAGCTTTCTGTGTGTAACTTTTATTACTTGTGTTATTTTAGTATGTAGCATTTTTTATTTCCATTGCCTTCTTTTATCGCTGTGGTTTCTTATTCTATTTTCATTGATCTATTGTTCCCGTTTATTTTTCTTTTTATCCTGTTAAGCACCTTGGTCAATGCAAGGCATTGTGGAAGGTGCTATACAAATAAAGTTTATTATTATTATTATTATTATAAAGATTATTGTTTGAATTGATTGTTTAAATAGTTTTGTTTTTGAAAAAAGGGGCAGATAAAATAAGATTTCTTCTTCTTTCTGCCACCTTTCATTTTATGTATTTCACAAATTTATGATGTTTTTTTTCTTTTTGGGTTTTAATGGAAAATGGAAGAAAAAAACGGAAAAAAAAGAAACAAATTGTCATTAATTATAAAATATTCATCTTACACAACTAAAAAATATATACTGTATACATATATTTTGAAATATTTTTATTTTATTATTTCATTTTTATTTAATTTTTTAAGCCTTGAATGTAAAATGGTGAGTGGTTCCAGCCGGTGAGCGGCACCCTAGCGCCCCCTACAGACGAGCCGCCCCTGCCTGAAAGTCATTCACAAAACCTCTGTACCTGCCCGCCTGTGCTTGATCCAGTTCAAAGTGGTATTCAGATGTCATTATTCAACATCTGGCGCGGAGCTTTCCAAATATGTTAGGTGTTTGTGACCATGTGCAAGCTCGCCTTGCAGTGTTGCACATGTTTTTCTCCTATTCAGCCCAGACAAGTTGTTGGCAAATTTATTTTTACACCATCTTTGCTGTACTCTTGAGAACCATTGACACTTCAGCTCACATTGGTATTTTTGGTGTTCCAGAGGAATGTAGCAGATTCTCTGTAAGAGTTGGAAGTAATAGTTTTTGCCTCTGTGGTGCTGGGCGCCACCTCCTCTGTAACTGGAAATCGGTTGTAGCTCCATCCAGCACAAAGACGATTAACGAGGTCATGTCCCTTTGAAAAGTGGAGAAGATGAGATATACAAAAAGTGGAAACTTGAACAAATTGTACAAACATTTATGG
>JBBPBX010008552.1:27624-46241 GCA_038048925.1 Garcialebias charrua
TTTATTTATTTATATTTTTTATTATTTTTGGAGGTGTTTTGCATGTGATCTGTTTTTTCCTGAAAACATGCATTTTGAAGTTAATAATGTGTACAATATGTTTATGCTGACATGATCGTACCTTGGTATATGTAAACACCTTTGTTTTGTGTGAAAAACTATTAATAAAGATATCAGTCAGAAAAAATAAACTCTCATAAAATGCTAATCCGACTAAAACAATGAAATGCATAATATGTGTCGTCTTTCAATGTTGGCTTCTCTCAACAATTGGTTTTTGATTATTGGTCCTTAAAAGTGAAAACAACAAAAAAAACTTTATTTTTACATCATTTAATTGGCTCAGTTTTTCAGAAACACGAGCCTAACTCTACATTTGTCTTTGTACTGGAGTAGATCAATGAAGAAGAACCCGTCCAGAGGACCGGACCTTGTTGGATGTTTCTACCTGGATTACTGAGCAGCATCAGGACACAGATAATGTTTGTCGGATCACGTGTCAGTCCTTCTTTTCTCAAAAGGACGTTTTGATGCATCATATTTGTGTTAAACGGACCACCAAAGAAATGTGTCTTATCCCTTCCCATAACAGCGTGTGATACGTGTGGTATCAGTAGAACGCTGTCCCTGTCCTCGTCCTCTTCCATGACCTCCCACAGCTCATGATAAATGGTACAACCAGTTCAGAAAAGCAACTCATATTTCATGTTCCTTTGTGAATCACCTCCAGTCAGGGCTTTTTCATCTTTCTTCAGTGTGTCCAGTAGTTTTTTTGTACTGATCTTACAACAGCCTGTTGGCAAGAAGAGGCCTGCGGTGAGCCAACCACAGTCAGGACTAACCAGTAGACGAGGGCTAGACGTTCTGGTAAATGATCTGCAGTCAGCTGGTTACAATTGTTAAAAGATGTTTGAAATATCTGCCCCCACACCAGTTTCATCTAATTTGAGGGGGTTTTATACTAAATTATGGCAACTTGAAATGATTTCTGGAAATGTTTAAATTCTCTTCACTTCCAGGAAATGGTCTTGCCTCATTAGAGACTGCGCTGATGATCATGTTTTCTTCAGTTCATCTTGACGTTCCTCCTGAAGGTGAAGGCTGGTGGTTTACTGTCACTGTGACTTGACCCAGCAGGAGAACAGCCAGCACGCAGAGTTCACACATCTGGGCTAAAGAAAGACGTGCACGCACACTGTGGTGATTGTGCTAAAGGTTATGATGTCTGAACGACCAGGCGCACGTTTCCTAATCGTGATGAAGTGATGGAAGGATCCTTTAGTTTTGACCTTCAGCCATATCGTGTCGTTTTATTGACTGTTACAGATAGTTAAGATGTTTGTGGGTGATTGTTGCGCTGCTGCTACATCTGGGGAGCAGAGGAAGGGCAAATGGATTTAGCTGAGTCAGAGTGAAATCAGGAGTCGTTTGCCTGGAGCTGAATCTTATGGTCAAACTGCAGCGCTTCTCGAGTGCTTCGTCTGGTAAATGTACTTCCTGCTGGTCGTTGTAGAACGTTCATGATGAGGTAACAATAAAATGAAACTGTTAAGGACTATCCCATATAAAACCCCTGTTCTGGATCATTTTATTACAGCTGTCCTAAATATCACAGTGCTACAAATACAAAGCTGAATTGTTTGCAATTACTGTACTCTACTTGTCAGAGAAAATTAATATAAGAAGAGAAACATAACCACTTCAAGCAGTGTATTCTTAATAATAATAATAATAATAATAATGAATTCATTTTATAACGCACTTTTCATTAATGAAAATCTCAAAGTGCTACAAGGAGCAACAGAATTAAATGTCAATAAAACAAGTAATAAAACAAGTAAAATCAATAACAGTATCAACTAAGATCAAAAGTAGAATCATGAGGAGGTAGAGTATGCTCGGTTGAAAAGAAAGGTCTTCAAGCCGCTCTTAAAGTCAACCACAGACTGTGGGGCTCTCAGACAGTCAGGAAGAGAGTTCCACAGGCGGGGGGCAGCCACACTGAAAGCCCGGTCTCCCATGGTCCTTAATTTGGTCGTAGAGACCGGGTGGATGAGTATGGAATAAGAATATCCTTCAGATAATCTGGTGAAGTTCCGTGTAAGCATTGATGTGTAATGAGAGCAGTTTTGTACTGAATTCTGTAGGTGACAGGAAGCCAATGGAGGTTATGGAGAATGGGTGTAATATGTTCAAATTTACGAACTCTCAACAAGATCCTTGCTGCACTGTTTTGAATATATTGAAGCTTCTGAAGGTTTTTGCCAGGGATTCCAATAAACAGGGAGTTGCAGTAGTCGAGCCTGGAGGAGACAAAGCATGGACGAGTTTCTCAGCATCAGAAAAAGTCAGAGATGGGCGAAGTCTGGAGATGTTTCGAAGATGGAAGAAGCAGGTTTTAAACAGATGCTTAATGTGATTTTCAAATGTAAGATGAGAGTCCATTTTTATTCCAAGATTTGTAACAGAGGTGGAGAGGGGGATGTCTTGACCAGAGAAGGAGATTGTTGTTAAAGTTGATGTTTGTATCTGGTGAGGGGTGCCAATCAGTATGGCCTCAGTCTTGGAGCAGTTTAATTGAAGAAAGTTCCTGGTCTCTCTGCAGGACTCCTCAGGCTGTGACTCCGGCTCGGATGTTTCGATGATGAAGACGCCGTCGTTATCAACATATTCTTGCGTTTCATCTTTTAGTTTTTTCATGTCAGCCTCCAGCTCTTTAACACTGTCTATGGGGCGCAGCAACCCTAAAGTTGAAATAGCTGGGAAGCCTTTCACTTGCAGGGCTTCACCACTTGGACCACACAAGGGCTTGTCTGCTTCGGTAAGTGGGCCATGTGTGTCTTTCGAGTAGGTGGCTGTTGGTATCACAGTCACATCTGCTCCCGTGTCCAGTTTGAATGTGATGTTTTTTCCGTTGATTTCCAGCGTTTTTTCCCAGTTGTTGGGGCGTTCTCCTGCCGATACTGCTCCCAAAAACAGTTTGTCGTCCTCCAGTGCGACGTCCTCATCCTTCTGGACTGCTCCCACTCTGGCTGATCTGCACACAGCTGCAAAATGTCCCTTCTTTCGGCATTTCCTGCACTCTGCGTCTCGTGCTGCACAGTTCACTTTGTTGTGTGCAGGTGATTTACCACAGCGTCCACAGTACTGTTGGATCTCACTCTGTCTGCTTGTTTCGTGTGGTTTATGTGCTCGGTTGTCGCTGAAAGTTTTTTTCTTGAAATTTAGGGCCAGTTTACACGGCGCGTATTTTGAGTGTAACCGCTACTTTCTCTTTGCGACTTTGCTTATCGCCTACACGACGCTGCTGGCCCCCCTCGATGACACCGATACTTTTCTGACCCTGCTCTCAAGGTGGAAGTTTTTCGCTGACCCCCCGTTGATAATGTAAACATCTCCCGTGGAGCTTTTGTTTGAACACATGCACGCAGCACGCACGCGCAGACAGCCGGCATTTTAACAATGGCGGTGGACTGGACAGTGGACACACGCACCACTTTCTGAACTATAGCTGATGGAATATATTTTGATTCTCATATTTAATTATTCTACACCTTACCTGCATCTGTGTTGGAAGAGAGCAGCTGCCTGGATCCAGTTGTCTGTTAACGAGGCAGTCGGACATTTCACGTGTCACGCTGCACTATAACATACTAAATGTGCTATATATTAACAGTTTAACAATAATAAACAGTATTTATGTTAGCGTGGGAGATATTTACATTTATCTGAGCTAAATGAAGCTATCTGGACTCGTTACGTCATGCCTAACATGCTGCTGAAAATGAAGACACCAGGTTGATTTTTAATTTATTTATTTATTCAACACCACAAACTCATGTCACAAACACTGAGAATTAAATTGAACACTTTTAAAAACACGTTAACCGAACTTTAATGAACTGGACTCTGTTGTTCATCCTGGTGGACACTGGACCCACATCCGAACCGCCGGTCCGCTTCGTGGAACGACAGCTTCGACCTCGCAGGAAAAAAATAAAAATAAAACCTCAGTTGGTTGTTCTGTGATCGAACTAAACACAAGGAAAGATTATTAAGAACATCGTTTACCTTGTAGCGCTGCTGTAAATCAGCTGATTCTCACGGACTAAAGTCAGACATGTTGACTCGGTTCCGGTCCAGACGTCCAGTCAGCTGGTGTGCAGCGGCCCCACTTGGTGTCAGATCTGTTGACTCTTATCCAAATTCCAGCTTTAACTTGTTGTTAACTTGTTGACAACAACTTGTAGTAGCTGAACTTTTAGCCAGAGAGGAAAACAGGCTGCCTCGTGTGCTTTGTTTACCTCAGGCAGGCAGCAGTGGCGCATGCGCAGTAGTGAAGGTTCCAAAGATCACAGCGCCATCTACAGGCCCAGCATGGTAACTACAGTAAATTCATGAGTACGGGGGGTGGGGGGGAGAGAGTCGTATCCACAGAATTCGCCCATGTCAACGCAAAACTTTTCACCTAATTAACATACCCAAAAGTTGCGTTTCCCCCACACAGTGTCCGTGTAAACAGGGCCTTAATAAGTCCACGTTAGCATGCTGTGTCATTCCTGTCGTCTCTCTCACGATTGGTTGTTGTTTCTTAATCTCTTCATGCTGTCTTATTTGTTGCACCGCCTTTTCTAACGTTAGTCCACTGTCCATCTGCAGTTTCTCTGACAGGCCCTGGTGCTGTATGCCCGCCACCAACCTGTCTCTTATCATTTCGTCTTGCAGTGGTCCATACTGGCAGTTTTCTGCTAACTTATAGACTGCGCCTATGAAGGATTCAGCTGATTCACCAGCATCTTGGCTTCTTTTGTTAAAACGTGCCCGCTCATATATAACGTTGTATTTGCCAATAAAGTGTCTGTCAAAAGCTTCTTTTACACACTTGTATTTCTTAAGCTCATCCTGACTCAATCCCAGTGTTCCTAAAATGTCATCCGCTTTATCGCCCATCGTGTAAACTAACGAGTTCACTTGATAGCTTTCGTCTTTACCGTCCAATCCAGCTGCTATCCGAAACCTTTCGAAGCGGCGAATCCAGTTGGGCCATGACGAATAATCGCTGAAATCTAAGTTTTCAGGTGGGTTGATCGAAAACAGGGAATCCATCCTCTGTTCGTCGTGTCCGCGGCGTTAGCTTAGCAGTGTCGTCCACGCGGCGTTAGCCTAGCACACTCGTTCACTCGGCGTTAGCTTAGCTCCTCGTTCACTCACGGGACGCGCCGTGTTAAAACTGCTGCTTTCTCACCGACGTCGACGTTGCGGAGACGGGCTTCTTCACTTCTGACACCATGTAATGTTATGTCTACTCCTCAGTGTGGACACCATCCAGACGGGCAGCACTTGGAGATACTTAGTCAGGCTTTATTAACTCTTGAACACGAACACATGTACAACTCACGAGCGTCACTCTACAGCCAACGGTGCATCACCTAATGTGTCCCCCTAGTGCCCCAGTACCAACACATTGGTTCCTAGTGTCTGCTCACACAACACTTGTCTCCTTAAGAGCTTCAAGAAGGTGTAACACTGAGAGTTTCAGAGAGATGTGGAGAGGCCCACATCCCATACGGACATGAGAGTGCTGTATCCCTACATCATCACGCAAAGCTCGCCTGAAACGAGCGTTCTGATTGGACGGCAAAAAGCCGAAACCGGATGCAGGGGGGTAGGAAGGAGCCGAGGAGCTTCGTAATGATAGAGAGTTGTAATTTAGAAGCTTGGTTTCTTAAAATAGTGGACAACAACTGGTCAAAATGCCTGAACATTGTGCCGCGGATACGAGAGGAGGTGATTGTGTGCGCTGATGGAAAATGGGGACAACTTTTTTTTTCTGTGACAGCATGTCACCGATGCTCCCAGCAAAACTGTGCGAATAACTTACAGAAACAGAGAAATGGCTGAAATGTTTTTAAAGTCAGACCTCAAATAATGTTAATAAAACATGTTTGTCTTGTGGAAACTACTACTGTATATTTTTTCAACGCAGAAAGAGTTCAAATGATAACAGCTAACAGTGCAGTGGTCTGTTCATTTTTATAGAGCTGCACAGAGTGTTTGATGCTATTTTACTCACCTGTTATTTCTTCAGGGGGGTTGAAGGAAGAATCTCCTTGCATGTCGCAGGTTGAAACAGGTTGAAACTTCAACACAGGCAGTGGACTGAGGAACAGCGAGGTCTCGTAGAACTAGCTAGCTGCTAGCTTAGCAACTGTCCAGTAGCATTCTGCTGCGGGAGGTTGTTCTCTGTTTTGTCTGTTTCCCATATCCAAGATGTAATGTAGGAACGTAATCCACGGAGCTTGGACCATTAATGGCCATGCCAGATAAAAAATGCTGATTACACACGTTGGTGCTTTGTGTCGGGGTGAAGTCCTGCCGGCGAAGCGCTTGAAGCCACATCTTCCTTCTTTTAGTCGCTTTACTCGACTTTCCTAGAGGGACGTTGTAAAACGAACAAGTCTCACCTTTTTCTTTTACTCGTTTACGTTGCCTGGAACAATTATAAACACAATAAAAGTCATATTTCCCCACCGCGACCGTTGGCAGCAATGAAAACACTAGAGTAGTATTGACGCGCTCCCCCTAGCTTCCGAAAAATTCTGGAAAAATGCGAGTAAGCATGCGCGATGACGTCAACTGGTAAAAGGTCTATATTACCAAACTACGGTACATTTAAAACTGCTCTATTATTAATTCTGTTCTGATGTCAAAAATTTAATTGAGCAAAGTCTTACCCACAAAACCTCCCGTTTTCTCACAACTGTCAAGGTGCGGGCCTTCTTCGCTGGTCGGTCCTCGGAGGGATATGGGTCCAGTTTTCCAGGTCCGGTGCACGATGGAACTGCATGGATAGTTGGCACAGTGTCTTCCTTCAGTCTTGTACCACTTTTTCCCTTAAATCCAAATGCCTGCATCATTGCTGACTCGTAGTCTTCCGGTTTAAAGTGTTTTGAACACAAAACACTGTCTGCTATTCCATGGAGCAATGAAGTCAGCTCGTTTGACTTTAAAAAACTTTATCCATGCTACCCTTTTCCGGCTCAAGACCATGGCCTCGGATTTGGAGGAACTGATCCTCATCCCGGCCGCATCACACTCGGCTGCAAACCGCTCCAGTGAAAGCTGTAAATCACGAACTGATGAAGCCAGTAGGACCACATCATCTGCAAAAAACAGAGAAGCGATTCTAAGGTCACCAAAACGGATCCTCTCAACACCTTGGCTGCGCCTAGAAATTCTGTCCATAAAAGTTATGAACAGAATCGGTGACAAAGGGCAACCTTGGCGGAGTCCAACTCTCACCGGAAACGAGCCTGACTTACTGCCGGCAATGCGGACCAAGCTCTGACACCGGTCGTACAGGGACCTAACAGCCCTTATCAAAGGGCCTGGTACCCCATACTCCCGGAGTACCCCCCACAGAACCCCCCGAGGGACGCGGTCGAATGCCTTCTCCAAGTCCACAAAGCACATGTAAACTGGTTGGGCAAACTCCCACGCACCCTCCAGGACCCTGTTGAGGGTGTAGAGCTGGTCCAGTGTTCCACGACCAGGACGAAAACCACACTGCTCCTCCTGAATCCGAGGTTCGACTATCCGACGGACCCTCCTCTCCAGAACCCCTGAATAGACCTTACCAGGGAGGCTTAAGAGTGTGATCCCCCTATAGTTGGAACACACCCTACGGTCCCCCTTTTTAAATAGGGGAACCACCACCCCAGTCTGCCAATCCAAGGGAACTGCCCCCGATGTCCACGCGATATTGCAGAGTCGCGTAAGCCAACACAACCCTACAACATCCAGAGCCCTAAGGAACTCCGGGCGAATCTCATCCACCCCCGGAGCCTTGCCACCGCGGAGCTTTTTAACCACCTCGGCGACCTCAGCACCAGAGATCGGAGAACCCGACCCAAAGTCCCCAGGCTCCGCTTCCTCAGTGGAAGACGTGCCAGTAGGATTGAGGAGGTCTTCGAAGTATTCCGCCCACCGACTCACAACATCCCGAGTTGAGGTCAGTAGCACGCCACCCCCACCATAAATGGTGTTGGTCGCGTACCTCTTTCCCCCCCTGAGACGCCGGATGGTGGACCAGAATCGCCTCGAAGCCGTACGGAAGTCATTCTCCATGGCCTCTCCGAACTCCTCCCACGCCCGAGTTTTTGCCTCAGCAACCACCCGAGCCGCATGCCGCTTGGACTGCCGGTACCTATCAGCTGCTTCCGGGGTCCCACAAGCCAAAAAGGCCCAATAGGACTCCTTCTTCAGCCTGACAGCATCCCTCACCGCCGGTGTCCACCACCGGGTTCGAGGGTTGCCACCACGACAGGCACCAACAACCTTGCGGCCACAGCTCCGATAAGCTGCCTCGACAATAGAGGCGCGGAACATGGCCCACTCGGACTCCATGTCCCCCGCCTCCCTCGGAACGTGTTCAAAGCTCTCCCGGAGGTGGGAGTTAAAGCTCCGTCTTACGGGAGACTCTGCCAGACGTTCCCAGCAGACCCTCACAATACGTTTGGGTCTGCCAGGTCTGACCGGCATCCTCCCCCACCATCGGAGCCAACTCACCACCAGGTAGTGGTCAGTTGACAGCTCCGCCCCTCTCTTCACCCGAGTGTCCAAGACATGCGGCCGCAGATCAGATGAGACGACAACAAAGTCGATCATCGAACTGCGACCTAGGGTGTCCTGGTGCCAAGAGCACATATGGACACCCTTATGCTTAAACATGGTGTTCGTTATGGACAATCCATGACGAGCACAGAAGTCCAATAACAGAACACCACTCTGGTTCAGATCAGGGGGGCCGTTCCTCCCAACCACACCCCTCCAGGTCTCACTGTCATTGCCCACGTGAGCGTTGAAGTCCCCCAGTAGAACAAGGGAGTCCCCAGGAGGCGCACTCTCCAATACCCCCTCCAAGGACTCCAAAAAGGGTGGGTAGTCTGAGCTGCCGTTTGGTGCATAGGCACAAACAACAGTCAGAGCCCGTCCCCCCACACGTAGGCGAAGGGAGGCTACCCTCTCGTTCACCGGGGTGAACCCCAACGTACAGGCACCAAGATGGGGGGCAACCAGTATGCCCACTCCTGCTCGGCGCCTCTCACCAGGGGCAACTCCAGAGTGGAAGAGTGTCCAACCCCTCTCAAGGAAACTGGTTCCAGAGCCAGAGCCATGCGTTGAGGTGAGTCCGACTATTTCTAGTCGGAACCTCTCAACCTCACACACTAGCTCAGGCTCCTTCCCCACCAGAGAGGTGACATTCCATGTCCCAATGGCCAGCTTCTGTAGCCGAGGATCAGACCGCCAGGGTCCCCGCCCTCGGCCACCACCCATCTCACATTGCACCCGACCCCTTTGGCCCCTCCCACAGGTGGTGAGCCCATGGGAAGGGGGACCCACGTCTCCTCTTCGGGCTGTGCCCGGCCGGGCTCCATGGGTAAAAGCCCGGCCACCAGGCGCTCGCCAGCGTGCCCCACCTCCGGGCCTGGCTCCAGAGTGGGGCCCCGGTGACCCGCGTCCGGGCGAGGGAAAACTTAGTCCATTTATTTCACTCATCATAGGGGTTTTTGGGCTGCACTTTGTCTGGTCCCTCACCTAGGACCTGTCTGCCTTGGGTGACCCTACTAGGGGCATGAAGCCCCTGACAGCATAGCTCCTAGGATCATTGGGACACTCAAACCCCTCCACCACGGTAAGGTGGCAGCCCAGGGTCGGGGAGGAGGTCCTGCCCCAAGTGGAGGAGTTTAAGTATCTCGGGATCTTGTTCACGAATGAGGGAAAACTGGAGCGTGAGATCGATAGGCGGATAGGTGCAGCGTCCGCAGTGAAGCGGGCGCTGTACCGGTCTGTCGTGGTGAAGAGAGAGCTGAGTCAAAAGGCAAAGCTCTCAATTTACCGATCGATCTACGTTCCCACCCTCATCTATGGTCATGAGCTTTGGGTTATGACCGAAAGAACAAGATCTCGGATACAAGCGGCTGAAATGAGTTTTCTCCGCAGGGTGGCTGGACTCTCCCTTAGAGATAGGGTGAGAAGCTCAGTCATCCGGGAGGGACTCGGAGTAGAGCCGCTGCTTCTCCACATCGAGAGGAGCCAGTTGAGGTGGCTCGGGCATCTGGTTAGGATGCCTCCTGGACGCCTCCCTGGTGAGGTGTTCCGGGCATGTCCCACCGGGAGGAGACCCAGAGGAAGACCCAGGACACGCTGGAGGGACTATGTTTCTCGGCTGGCCTGGGAACGCCTTGGGATTCCCCCAGAGGAGCTGCTCCAAGTGGCTGGGGAGAGGGAAGTCTGGGCCTCCCTACTTAGGCTGCTACCCCCGCGACCCGACCCCGGATAAGCGGAAGAAGATGGATGCATGGATGAACTTTATCCATGCATTCTGAATCCTTTTTATTTTGGGGAAATAATGAACACTAACGCCATCCTTCAAGGTATTGCTGCAGAACTGGGCAACACATCGGTTCGGCATTTTCTTAGTTGTATTCGTAACTACTCTGGTCAGAAATAAATAAGCTACGTTGATGCATGATGCTTGTTATAACTCCGTCTGCATTCAAGGTGGATCCTTCAGTGACGTCAATGCTCATTTATGGAGAGGGACACATTGAACCGCAGCTGCTGCGTTAAAATCTCCTTGAAGTCATGAAATAACACATTTAGCGTTATTTCTCTACAATATCAATAAAACGCTCCTGTTTCAATATTTAAGTCACTACTACATATTAATGGCGATGCAATTTGAAAACATGGTGGGTGTTATCCTTTAATAAGCCTAACCTGCTGCACATCCTTTCCAGCCTGATCCCTCTGTCTTGCCAATTGGTACAAGTCCTTCTCACCCTCTTTAGTGTCCAGTCTCCCATACAACTCATTGTACGCCCTCTGCTTTGCCTTAGCTACTTCCCTCTTTGCTCTATAATAATAATAATAATAAACTTTATTTGTATAGCACCTTCCTACAATGCCTTGCATTGACCAAGGTGCTTAACAGGATAAAAAGATGAATAAACTGGAACAATAAATCAATGAAAATAGAATAAGAAACAACAGCAATAAAAGAAGGCAATGGAAATAAAAAATGCTACATACTAAAATACCAAAGTAATAAAAGTTACACACTGAAAGCTTTTTTGAACAAGTGGGTCTTCAGTCTGGTTTTGAACAGAGTCAGATCAGAGGTGGCACGCAGCTCAAGGGGGAGGCTGTTCCAGGCTTTTGGGCCGGCAACAGAAAATGACCGGTCTCCCCATTGTTTGTACCTTGAGCGAGGCACCTCCAGCAGGTGTTGACTGGCAGATCGTAAAGCTCTGCCGGGCTGATGGGCTTTCAAAAGTTCTGAGATGTACAGAGGAGCAAGTCCATTCAGAGCTTTGAAAACAAACAGCAGCAGCTTGAACTGTATCCTGAACTGAACCGGGAGCCAGTGTAGAGAGGACAGGACAGGAGTGATGTGTTCATATTTTCGTGTGTTGGTCAAAAAGCGCGCGGCAGAGTTCTGTACAAGCTGTAAACGGGAGATGGAGGATTGATTAATACCAACATACAAAGCATTACAATAATCAAGTCTGGAGGTCACAAAGGCATGGATGGCCTTCTCCAGATCACCACGGCTGAGAAATGACTTGACTTTGGAGAGCAGTCGGAGCTGAAAGAAGCTGGTCTTGACAACAGAACTGATCTGTTTATCAAACTTTAAGTTGGAGTCAAGCTGCACTCCAAGATTTCTGACCACCGGGTTGAAGTGGGGGAGGGGAAAACCAACACTGGGACTGGGAAGGATGTTGCTGGTGTCATCAGGTGCACCAAATAAAATGCATTCAGTTTTATCTGTGTTTAGGTGGAGGAAGTTTTGAGAGAGCCAGTGCTTAATGTCATTTAAGCAGTTGACAAGAGTGTTTGAACTGAGTGAGGGGTTGGGAGTGACTGGCAGATAGATTTGTAAATCGTCTGCATACATGTGAAAAGACAGGTTATGACGTGTGATGATTGATCCTAATGGCAGCATGTAAAGAGAGAAGAGGACTGGCCCTAGAATAGATCCCTGTGGTACGCCAGAGGTCAGAGGGGTTGATGAAGAGGAGGACAGATCACCTATCATGACAGAAAAAGTTCTCCCAGACAGGTAAGATTTGAACCACTCAAGCACAGCTCCCTGGAGGCCAACCTGCTGAGACAAGCGGTTGATTAGTACCTGATGGTCGACGGTGTCAAAAGCTGCTGAGAGGTCTAACATCACCAGCAGAGCAGGGTTTTTTGCATCCAGGGACAGAAGAATGTCATTCTGTACTTTGAGCAGTGCAGATTCAGTGCTGTGACGAGCTCGAAAACCTGACTGAAATTTTTCAAACAGGTTGTTGAGCTCTAGAAAAGATTGAAGTTGAATAAAAACAATCTTTTCTAGGACCTTTGATAGAAATGACAGATGGGAAACTGGTCTGAAATTAGAGAGAGCTGTAGGATCTAGGCCTGGTTTTTTGAGAAGAGGCCTGACCACAGCGTGTTTGAAAGCAGATGGCACAAAACCTGAAGATAGACAGCTGTTAATAAATGACAAAACACAAGGACCAATTACATCAAAGGATTGTTTGAACATTTTAGAGGGAATGGTGTCCAGAGAACAGTTAGTTGGTTTCATCTGCTGAACCACCTTGGTGAGGTGCCCCATCTATGTCCCATCTCCTTATATTCCTGTCTCCTCTCTTCAGTCCTCTCACTGTCATATTTCTTCTTGGCTAATCTCTTTCTTTGAATGGCGTCCTGCACTTCACTATTCCACCACCAGGTTTCCTTATCATCCATTCTCTGTCCAGATGACACACCAAGTACCTTCCTACCTGTCTCTCTAATTACTGTTGCTGTAGTAGCCCAGTCACTTGGAAGCTCTTTCTTACCACCCAGAGCCTTTAACAGCTCGTCTCTGAATTTCTCACAACATTCTTCCTTCTTCATCTTCCACCATTTGGTCTTCTTCTCTGATTTTACTCTTTTTCTCTTCTTCGCAACAACAGTCATTCTACACACAACCATCCGATGCTGTCTGGCCACGCTCTCCCCTGCCACAACCTTACAGTCTCCAATCTCCCTCAGGTTTCCTCTTCTACACAGAATGTAGTCGACCTGTGTACTCCTTCCTCCACTCTTATAGGTCACTCTATGTTCCTCCCTCTTTTGGAAATAGGTATTGACTATAGCCATTTCCATTCTCTTGGCAAAATCCACCACCATCTGTCCTTCCTGGTTTCTTTCCTTGACACCAAACCTACCCATCACTTCCTCATCCCCTCTGTTTCCTTCACCAACATGTCCATTCAGGTAAGCTGATTCATGATCCTGACTCAGCTTTGTTGGACATGATCAAAGGGTTTGTCCTGAACCAGAAAAGCACCAGTACTTTGCTTTAAATCACCAGTTTGTCCACACCTCAGACTGTCGGCACTTAGAAAGTCCGAACACTACAGCACTCTTCTTGGTTTGGCTGTTGAGCAGGGACTGGTGATCAAGAGTTTCCGTCAGCGTGCACGAGTCGGTGCCTGCAGTTGTGCAGCGGCAGTGTTCATCTGTCGTGTACTCTGTTGGGATGCAGGGCCTGTAGCTCAGCGGCTGCTTCTCGTCTGCTTTTCATGCGCCATCCTTCTTGTTTGTGTAACACTGACACGTCTCTGTCCTCCTGCCTCTCTAAACGTGCGCTTCCTGTTTCTGCTCATCAGATCAGGCTTGCTGCCGTTAGCTGACCGTCTGTCACTGTCCGCTGCTCTGGCCTCCTCTGTCAGTCTGGCTTCACAACCAAGGAATGTCTGGAAAGGTGCAGGATAACAGGCACCCTGCGGGCGGGGGGTACCTGATAACGGACCAGATAAATGAAGCAGCACATGTGTAGAGAAAAGATGTGAGGCTGGGTCTTTGAAGAGGGAGAGATGGTGGGGTGGCACAGAACTGTGCACGCTTGTTGGTCAATAACGAGCACATGGAGGAGCAGAACTGCCAGGACTGTCCATGCACTGAAACCATCTGGCTCTTTCTGGCGTCCTGCTCACACCTTCTGCCTCCCCCGACGTGTATTGAGACGAGACGTGGAGCTCGTCTTGTTCAGGTGAGGTGTCGCAGAAGCAGCTGTCTCTAAATGGACCAAGAGCTCACAGTGAGGGTGGCAAGGATCAGGGAGCTCCCTGAAGGAGAGCACGTCTCCTCATGAGGCTTCCCCTCTGGTGCTTTGCATCACATGTACTGTACCAACATGAAGACAGAGCCTGCCGGTAGCTGGCACGTGGTCCAGGTTGTGTTGCAGTCACTGTGTTGTAAAGTGTGGGCTTTATTTTCACACCGCTCCTCTGTGCTCTCGTTTCACCTTTAACGCTGCTTTGCCGAGCTTTCTTTTTTTGGAGATGTTGGTTTCTGCTCAGGTAATTCCAAATGACTGGCTCCTTATCCAAGCGTTCACGTTTAAGAGCTGGGAGCGTGCTCACTCTTCACAAATGAATGAATGAACTTTATTTAAAAATGGGCAAGTCAAACATAAATGTCACCATTTGATGACCAGTGATGTCACTAACGCGTTACTTTGTAATAACGGGCATCTGGTTAGGATACCTCCTGGACGCATTGTAACTGTTACTGTAACGCATTGTTACTTTGTAATGCGTTACTCTGGTCGGACCACTTTTTTCAGTAACGTGTAATCTAACGCGTTGCTATTTCAAAATCCAGTAATCAGATTAAAGTTACTCACTCCAAATTATTGTGCGTTACTTTTTTGTCATTTTCTGTAGAATTGTAATTTTATTTTATTTCGTCAATGCGTCTCGGGGGGAGCAATTTTTAAAAAGACAGGAGTGACGTTGGTCTATGCGACCGCCCGGTGTCTTGTAGCACACGTTAGCATTAGCATCTCGCTGCAGTCTCTTGAACGGTGTGGCTTTCTTGTTAAAAACACGAGCGCACATCCAAAACTGTGTGTGGACTTTGTTTCACTGAGACTGGATCTGTAGCAGACAACACGTCTAACTTGAATGGACTTAACGACGTGATCCGAACGTGAATGAAGAACAGCAGCTTGTAAACAACGCTAACAGCAGCAGCATTTAAACAACCTTCATCAGGTAATTCAGATCAGTCCAGATCAATAACACAAACTGTTGGAGTTTTTAAAGCTCTGGATCTACGTCTGAAATGTTGTTGATGTGCAGGCTTTAAATTAACTGATCATCTCTACCACGTCTTCCATCACGTCCATCATGTCAACACTTCAGCCAAAAAGTTCATCACTTTATGAAAAAACTAATAGTGTCAACAAGCCCTGGAGCTGAATAAAGCCCTGGCCTGATGATGATGATGATGATGATGATGATGATGATGATGATGATGATGATGATGATGATGATGATGATGATGATGATGATGATGATGATGATGATCGAGAGATCCAACCACCTCAACCGTTCAAGAATAGGTATTGTTCTTTTATTATTATTATATATAATTAACCTTTTTAATTTAAAATTATAATCTTATTAACTATTTTTATTTTTTTACCTCTTTGTGTTTTATTTCCAATCTGGGACAGAGGTAGCAGCTGTCTTCTTCCTCTTCAGGGACATCCACCTGCAGCTAAGAAGTGTTTGATGATGACCCTGATGCATGCTCAATAATCCAGGTAGAAAAATCTAAAAAAGCTAAGTCTGGTCCTCTGGACATTCAAAAAACAAAACAAAGCAAAAAAAAATGTAGAAACGTTTCGTCTTTCGTCCGAAAGACTTCCTCAGTCTGAGCTGCTGTATTCAGCTCAGTCTTATAAATAGCACCCTCTCACAGTGGATCGACCAGTTTGCTGATGACAGCTGAAACCAGTTGCTCACATGATCAAGGAGGACCATCAGCCTAACAATGGATAGTTAGCACCCTGATGGTTGCTTCCTATTCACAGAGGGCTGAGTGATACTAGCAATAACAGCATTGTAATGCTGCGTTCCAGTTACCTCATATTGTGGGAATTTCCCAGTTCCCAGTGGTAGATTGAAACCGGAACGCCCGCTCTAGTGGTAAACTCCCACTCGTAAAGTGGGAGAATTTTATCTGCTCCCAGTTTACATTTCAAGATGGCGAATACTCGCATCTTCAGTATGTCAACACCTAAACTTTTACTAAAATAACAGTTCTAAAATGTTGTTGCGTGTATTTAATCACACAGTGAAGTGAAGACGTTTGTTTTTGTTTTCTTAGCTGTAAAGCCAGTTTTACTTTTTTTCCCAATGATTTACATTAAAGAATTAGAGAAAAATATATATTAAATCAATTACCTTCGGCGGTCATCATCCTCCTCTGACATGTTCTGTGTCAGGAGTGCATATCTGGTTAGTAATTTATTATATTCGGAAACAGCAACAAAAACAAAGCATGCGTCCATCTTGATTTTCCACTGGGAGAACCGGAATGTGTTTTCAAGTGGTAGCTTGGGAAATGATGTCACTACCACTTCCCAGTTTCCAGAATACTAGGTAACTGGAACGCAGCATAAGAGGGGGACAGTTGAACCTGGAGGCCTCCACCTCTGTTTAATGATGGATGGTTTCTTTTCACAAAGATGGCCTCCTTTACTCCTCTCTAAAACCATCGTTCCTCTCTATCAAGGATGTGAACATCTTCATCCCTGAAAGAGTGACCTCTGACCTGGAGATGAGTGTAGACCGCAGAGTCCTGACCTGATGATGTTGATCTTCTGTGCTGGGCCATTAGAGAGGCTCCTCTGGTCCCATCAGGTGTGAACCGTCTGAGAATCAGTCCTAAAGCTGCATTATACGTTTTTGAAAGTTGGAATCTGAGACCTCCTCCTCTGTTAAGAGAAGGTTTTTCTCTCTTAACATAAACAGCTTCCTTCACCCCCCTCTCAAACCATCTGTGTTCTCTGGTCCAAAATGTGCACATTCTGGTCCTCAAATGAGTGACCCTTGTCCGTGAGGTGGAGGTGAACAGCTGAGTTTTGTCCAGAGGAGGTTGCTCTCCTGTGTTGGGACATTCTTCTGTGGATGGGCTGTTTATCTTCTCCAATGTAGAGGTCTGGACAGTCCTCGCTGCACTGGACCTCATACACTACACCACTCTGTTTGTGTGTAGGTGTTTTGTCCTTAGGATGGACCAGCCTCTGTCTGAGAGTTCTGCTGGGTTTGAAATGTACTGGGATGTTGTGTTTGTTGAAAATTCTTCTGAAATTCTCTGATAGGATTCTCCGATCCGCATGGACCTCTGCAGAGTGAAGTACACCTGAGTATGTGTGGGCCTTAACATTTACAGTGGCCCTTGTTTACTGAGAGTGTTGGGTTCCAGACCCCNAATAAGTGAAATTCCACAAAGAAACAACGTTGTGGTTATTTTAGTATTTATGTATGTTTAAGGCGTTAGAAACCCTTCCCACACACTTTCAATGTTCTAAATGCTTAAACTTAATTTTAATAACATACATGTACTTATAAGTAGCTACTAAATTTTACCAACCAGACTCTGCAGAACAGGAGCCGCTTGGTTCCGGTCCGACCCGATAGATGAAAAAAGTCCTGATGCAGCATGACTAAAGTCCACCGCTCCATCCAGCTTGATGTGCACGTGCTGCTGCCCAGGATTTAGTCCAGCACCTCTGGCCCAGTTCAAACCAGCCCCGCATGACCAGAACCTGACTGAACCCTGCATCAGTCTGCAGCTCCCAGGATCCGGGTCACGCTGAGTCCAGATCAGCTGCAGCCCAGTGAAGACACAACTTGAAGGATGAGTTCATCTTCAGGATCATTTGAGACCTTCCTCCAGTCCTGTGAGCTGATCCTGACAGAACTTCTCACTTTGCAGCGGTTGGAAGCAGTGTTGGCTTCTGGGTAACGCAGTTCTTTAGACTGGCAAAACAGTGACGACTTAATGAAAGAAAACTACAACATGGCTGCGCCTTTTTTGTACAGTTTAATGTGGAGGACTGTACGTGCACAACAATCAATCAATCAATCAATCAATCAATCACCTTTATTTAACCAGGTAGAGCCCATTGAGATCGAGATCTCTTTTACAAGGGTGACCTGGTCAAGTGGTCAGCAGCACACGTCACATTGGCAATAGGCATTTGCACTTATCAAAAAGAAAATAAAGAAAACTACAATCACAGTAAACAGATGTTGACAGTTCAAAACCAACAGGATATGACACGATGATGACACCACGATGGAGCGAGTCCATGAAAGTTGAACCGTGAAATCAGAACAAGCGTTCAATACAAAAACAACTGGACTTTATTTGTAAGAGAAAACGTTTCGCCCTCCATCCAAAAGGCTTTCTCAATTCAAAGAGCAGGCTGTGTGAGAGTGAGGTTATAAACCGTGTATATAACCGAGGTTATTGATCCGTGAAGAAACGATCAGGTGAAAACTTCTTCAGCAGCTTGGACACAACCAACAGCAGCAAGGGTCCACTGATCACCAACATACGTGCACTTTGTCGAGCGCGCGTGTGTGTGTGCGTGCGTGTGTGTGTGTGTGTGTGTGTGTGTGTGTGTGCGTGTGTGTGCGTGCGTGTGTGTGTGTGTACTGGTCATAAGAGAGCAAAGATCAACAAGCAGAACCAGACTCCTCATTCTCCACATT
>JBBPBX010008553.1:0-30338 GCA_038048925.1 Garcialebias charrua
AACATTGTTCCTGTTTTTAGTATTTTACACCCTTTTATAATGTAGCTGTTGTAAGATATATGCACTAGTCAGTTTTGCTGACTGTACAATATTCCGAATGAAAGAGTGAGCAGATTTTATCTGACCCACATTCTTAGCATTTATTCACGGGTTCTCTCTTTTTAGATTAAACATGAATAAATTCTGTGACTAGGTGATGAGATGTAAAGACGTGAAATGTCAATTTATGAACTGAATCATTTAATTAACGAATCATTAAATTACATCACAACATATGTACATGATTGAGTGATCGATCAGATTTTCCTATAAATTTACTTCAGCAGATGACATCAAGCATTCTTAACTTCTAGGTACAACAGAACACAAGTTATCAATCTTATAATAACTTATATATATAAGGGGCGGCCGTGGCGTAGTGGTAAGGGCAGTCGTCTCCCGATCAGAAAGTTGGCGGTTCGACTCCCGGGACCCGCACCATGTGTCGTTGTGTCCTTGGGCAAGACACTTAACCCCGAGTTGCTCCCGGTAGGACTGGAAAGCACCTTGCATGGTAGTCTGCCGCCACCGGTTTATGAATGTGTGTAGCATTCAATATATGTGTAGCACTTTGAGATTTTCAGTAATGAAAAGTGCGTTATAAATTGAATTAATTATTATTATTATTATTATTATTATATCTGCAGGCATTTAGCTTAAGTTTACTGGCTTAAATAAGAGAAAGTTTAAGAGGAGGAAGTTTCGGAGGAGGATGAAAGGAGTTAGAGTCAGGGAGTTATCTTAAAATGAGTTAACCAGGACTGACACATTCTCCAGCTGATCTCGGCTACAACGTCGGTACACTTGGCAAAGCATCTGACAACTTTGTTAGCTCGTGAAGACGGTCAGTCCCCCTTTGGTCCAGTTGGTCAGTCCATTTACCGTTTACAGAGTCTCCAGACGTCTGCCTCAACTCAGACCAGAGTAATGCAGTTTCTGTCCTTGGCTTTCAGAATAAATTTCCTCAAGAGAGAAAATTCCTTCAAAGGTGTAGCTTTGAGGCTACGTAGACTTATAGCTGGCCTGCTACAAGTGTTTAGCTGAGGACGAGGTCTTTGACTCAATGACTGGACGTCCACAGTTTCAAAGAGAAAGTTCACATCTCAACTTCCTCACCAGACTCAACGTTCCAGCAAAAGCTTAGAACTTTTTAAGTTTGGCAACTGAGAACAGTGACGTGTTCTTTTCCCATTGGTTTGGACGAACCAGTGGAAGGGAGTTAAAGTGCATGAAGGTCACTCGGATAAGAGAGGATTGTTTTTACAACATAGAAGAAGTTGTTTAGAATGAAGAGAGAGAAACAGATTAGACTGGAGCCAGTTATAAGATACTTGGATTAGACTTTGATTCATGTGTTAACATTTCTAAAACAAAATCTAGAAAGTACAACTTGACATATTTTCAACTTTAGGCAGCATTCTGATTCATGTGTGCACATATTAAGAATGCACCAGCCTATTAAAGAATGACAATGATCATTCAACATATTGGAAAATAACACTGTTCACATGAATAACACAAGGTTATGCTTTGATAATATCTGAATCAAACAAAGTAAAAGTAAAGAGTCTCTTATGACTTATTTGTAATTTTTTGATTCAAATTAAAAGTAATAAAAGTATTACTGTCCCTTCAGGAGTAACTCCCAAAAAGTTCATTACTGAGAGCGATCAGTGTTTCAAAGGTCAAGGTTGTATCACTACACTGTTTTTGTCTGTTTTTTTTTTATTTAGGTTTTTTGTTGCTGTTTTTTGTTTCATTTATTTCATTTCCTCTATTTACGTTTCATTTTATATGTTGTCATATGATTGTCTATTATTGTTTGTACCTCTTCTGTTTTTGTCTAAAACAGGTCTCTCTTGTAAATGAGTCCCCGTGGCTCAATAAGACTAACCTGTATTGGTTGATTGAATGAATTAATTAACTAACTGCATTTTGCATCAGCAGCCAGTGCTTTTCTCTTTTTTATCCTCCCTCTCTGCTCCACCTTTCCTCTTTGGCTGTCTCTCTCTCTCGGTCCATTCTACAAGCTACATGACCCAAACCAAGGAAAAGATGGACGTCCAGAGATGCACACGCTAACATATAAAGGCCCCAATATACCTGTTTCTTTTGCCTCACGCCGCTGGACTGGCGTGTGCAGCGCGCAGGCAGTTCATATACTGTATAGTTCTGTGCAAGCGCAGCTCTCTGAGTGCAGGCTCCAACAGCTGCAGCCGGGCGGAGCAGGACAAATTGAGGTCGCTGATTGGTCATTTGCTGACACGCGAGGCAGTTTATCAACGCGCGTGCGTAGGCGTAGTAAAATTTGACCTTGGCGCGTTCACGCCCGTGATCAAAGGCTTTTGCCGCGGCGCTCCCGCGGCGCTCCCACGGCGCTCCCACGGCGCAGAGCGGCGTGAGGCAAAAGAAACAGGTATATTGGGGCCTTAACACTCACAAGTGCGAGTCATTAAGGGGTGGACCCAGCCTGTTTGTGCCTCTTCATTGCTGTCACAGACAGCCTCGGAAAAGGAAGGGAGGTGTGTATGTGTGTGTGTGTGTGTGTGTGTGTGGGGGGGGGGGGTATTTCTGTCTTTCTCCATACTACTGCAGCTTCAGTGACACGTGAGCCTGGGCAACAGTGGCTTGTTTATTTAAATCAAGCGTGACTCAAACCAAGTCTTTAGTTCAGCCCCATGACAATCATTGAGCGGTCTGCTTCTGTGACAAACCATTGAATTTATTTTTTTATTTTTTTATTTTTATTATTATTTTTGGTTTGGTTTTGCCCCTCCCTGGGCTGCCACCTTACCGTGGTGGAGGGGTTTGAGTGTCCCAATGATCCTAGGAGCTATGCTGTCAGGGGCTTTATGCCCCTAGTAGGGTCACCCAAGGCAGACAGGTCCTAGGTGAGGGACGAGACAAAGCGCAGCCCACAAGACCCCTTATGATGATTAATATAAATGGAAACAATGTTCCCTCGCCCGGACGCGGGTCACCGGGGCCCCACTCTGGAGCCAGGCCCGGAGGAGGGGCACGTTGGCGAGCGCCTGGTGGCCGGGCTTTCACCCATGGAGCTCGGCCGGGCACAGCCCGAAGAGGAGACGTGGGTCCCCCTTCCCATAGGCTCACCACCTGTGGGAGGGGCCAAAGGGGTCGGGTGCATTGTGGAATGGGTGGTGGCCGAGGGCGGGGACCCTGGCGGTCTGATCCTCGGCTACAGAAGCTGGCCATTGGGACATGGAATGTCACCTCTCTGGTGGGGAAGGAGCCTGAGCTAGTGTGTGAGGTTGAGAGGTTCCGGCTAGAAATAGTCGGACTCACCTCAACGCATGGCTCTGGCTCTGGAACCAGTTTCCTTGAGAGGGGTTGGACACTCTTCCACTCTGGAGTTGCCCCTGGTGAGAGGCGCCGAGCAGGAGTGGGCATACTTGTTGCCCCCCATCTTGGTGCCTGTACGTTGGGGTTCACCCCGGTGAACGAGAGGGTAGCCTCCCTTCGCCTACGTGTGGGGGGACGGGCTCTGACTGTTGTTTGTGCCTATGCGCCGAACGGCAGCGCAGATTACCCACCCTTTTTGGAGTCCTTGGAGGGGGTATTGGAGGGTGCGCCTCCTGGGGACTCCCTTGTTCTGCTGGGGGACTTCAACGCTCACGTGGGCAATGACAGTGAGACCTGGAGGGGTGTGGTTGGGAGGAACGGCCCCCCTGATCTGAACCCGAGTGGTGTTCTGTTGTTGGACTTCTGTGCTCGTCATGGATTGTCCATAACGAACACCATGTTCAGGCATAAGGGTGTCCATATGTGCTCTTGGCACCAGGACACCCTAGGTCGTAGTTCAATGATCGACTTTGTTGTCGTCTCATCTGATCTGCGGCCGCATGTCCTGGACACTCGGGTGAAGAGAGGGGCGGAGCTGTCAACTGACCACTACCTGGTGGTGAGTTGGCTCCGATGGTGGGGGAGGATGCCGGTCAGACCTGGCAGACCCAAACGTATTGTGAGGGTCTGCTGGGAACGTCTGGCAGAGTCTCCCGTAAGACGGAGCTTTAACTCCCACCTCCGGGAGAGCTTTGAACACGTTCCGAGGGAGGCGGGGGACATTGAGCCCGAGTGGGCCATGTTTCGCGCCTCTATTGTCGAGGCAGCTTATCGGAGTTGTGGCCGCAAGGTTGTTGGTGCCTGTCGTGGTGGCAACCCTCGAACCCGGTGGTGGACACCGGCGGTGAGGGATGCTGTCAAGCTGAAGAAGGAGTCCTATTGGGCCTTTTTGGCCTGTGGGACCCCGGAAGCAGCAGATAGGTACCGGCAGTCCAAGCGGCATGCGGCTCGGGTGGTTGCTGAGGCAAAAACTCGGGCGTGGGAGGAGTTCGGAGAGGCCATGGAGAATGACTTCCGTACGGCTTCGAGGCGATTCTGGTCCACCATCCGGCGTCTCAGGGGGGGAAAGCGGTACGCGACCAACACCATTTATGGTGGGGATGGCGTGCTGTTGACCTCAACTCGGGATGTTGTGAGTCGGTGGGCGGAATACTTCGAAGACCTCCTCAATCCTACTGGCACGTCTTCCACTGAGGAAGCGGAGCCTGGGGACTTTGGATCGGGCTCTCCAATCTCTGGTGCTGAGGTCGCCGAGGTGGTTAAAAAGCTCCGCGGTGGCAAGGCTCCGGGGGTGGATGAGATTCGTCCTGAGTTCCTTAGGGCTCTGGATGTTGTGGGGTTGTGTTGGCTTACGCGACTCTGCAATATCGCGTGGACATCGGGGGCAGTTCCCTTGGATTGGCAGACTGGGGTGGTGGTTCCCCTATTCAAAAAGGGGGACCGTAGGGTGTGTTCCAACTATAGAGGGATCACACTCTTAAGCCTCCCTGGTAAGGTCTATTCAGGGGTTCTGGAGAGGAGGGTCCGTCGGATAGTCGAACCTCGGATTCAGGAGGAGCAGTGTGGTTTTCGTCCTGGTCGTGGAACACTAGACCAGCTCTACACCCTCAACAGGGTCCTGGAGGGTGCGTGGGAGTTTGCCCAACCAGTTTACATGTGCTTTGTAGACTTGGAAAAGGCATTCGACCGCGTCCCTCGGGGGGTTCTGTGGGGGGTACTCCGGGAGTATGGGGTACCAGGCCCATTGATATGGGCTGTTAGGTCCCTGTACGACCGGTGTCAGAGCTTGGTCCGCATTGCCGGCAGTAAGTCAGGCTCGTTTCCGGTGAGAGTTGGACTCCGCCAAGGTTGCCCTTTGTCACCGATTCTGTTCATAACTTTTATGGACAGAATTTCTAGGCGCAGCCAAGGTGTTGAGAGGATCCGTTTTGGTGGCCTTAGAATCGCTTCTCTGTTTTTTGCAGATGATGTGGTCCTATTGGCTTCATCAGCTCGTGATCTACAGCTTTCGCTGGAGCGGTTTGCAGCTGAATGTGATGCGGCCGGGATGAGGATCAGTTCCTCCAAATCCGAGGCCATGGTCTTGAGCCGGAAAAGGGTAGCATGCCCTCTCCGGGTCGGGGAGGAGGTCCTTACCCAAGTGGAGGAGTTTAAGTATCTCGGGATCTTGTTCACGAATGAGGGAAAACTGGAGCGTGAGATCGATAGGCGGATAGGTGCAGCGTCCGCAGTGAAGCGGGCGCTGTACCGGTCTGTCGTGGTGAAGAGAGAGCTGAGTCAAAAGGCAAAGCTCTCAATTTACCGATCGATCTACGTTCCCACCCTCATCTATGGTCATGAGCTTTGGGTTATGACCGAAAGAACAAGATCTCGGATACAAGCGGCTGAAATGAGTTTTCTCCGCAGGGTGGCTGGACTCTCCCTTAGAGATAGGGTGAGAAGCTCAGTCATCCGGGAGGGACTCGGAGTAGAGCCGCTGCTTCTCCACATCGAGAGGAGCCAGTTGAGGTGGCTCGGGCATCTGGTTAGGATGCCTCCTGGACGCCTCCCTGGTGAGGTGTTCCGGGCATGTCCCACCGGGAGGAGACCCAGAGGAAGACCCAGGATACGCTGGAGGGACTATGTTTCTCGGCTGGCCTGGGAACGCCTTGGGATTCCCCCAGAGGAGCTGCTCCAAGTGGCTGGGGAGAGGGAAGTCTGGGCCTCCCTACTTAGGCTGCTACCCCCGCGACCCGACCCCGGATAAGCGGAAGAAAATGGATGGATGGATGGATGGATGGATGGTTTGGTTTTATTTATTTATTTTTTCTCTGAATATAAATTATTATCTATTTACAGGTTAAAGATTACATATAAGCATCTGATGTTGCATCATTAATTCCAACTTTAAAATGTTTAATACACTTGAAAATGAAAACAAGTGCAGGTTTTTCTAGTTCAAAAATGTTTAGCAGAGTTTTTGCACAACGAGTGAGTTTGTGCAACATATCACGTATTCATTTATTGTTTTGGCAATGAACATAGATTGAACATTTTCACATCTGATTTTCCCTTTTTCTCTTTTTTTTAAGTCTTTAACAAAAACTTTGTGAACTCCCCACATTTTCCCCAACATGCGTTTATGTCCGGGAGCAGAAATGTATTTGTGAACAAAAGAAAAAGCTGTAATGTACACAAAAAGAATTTACAGAGAGATCAGATTGAAAGAGTGGAATTTATGATTGTTTGGGAAAATGAAAGTGTTTAGGCAGGTGATAACGTTCGTTTTTTGTGTGTGGTGAGTGAAAAAAAATTCCTTTGTTGTGCTAGTAAAGTGTGCTTTTTTTACTTTTTCATATTGAGCCTATGGGAACTTCTGGATGAGATGGAGTGATTTCTTGAAATCAATGCTATCAGCCTTGAACACACTCAAACACCAGAGTTTGGTGGGAAGGAATGGGGACAATAAGGACCAAGATGGGTCATGGTCATGATGAGTCACTGCATTGAATTTGATCTTGATACCAAACTAAGTGAAGGCAAAGGCAACACAATCAGACAAATAAATGCATTTCTGGGAGATAAACACAAGATTTGACCCCAGTTCAAACCATGAGTCCTGCTCTGATTATTTAATATTCCTCCCCTGTCAACAAACTGGTTGATCTCCGCTGACATTTCAGACGACCACGATGGACATGCTTTAAAATATGTTTAAGGTTTTGTTTCATGACATCATACCTCCAAGTATCAGAACCTGCCATGTCACTAATAGTGGTTTTAGCATGAATAGCACCCTGAGCAGTTAGTTAAAGAAGTTAGAAGAAATGCTTTTTTAATGACAAAACTTATGGCTAAAATCTATTTAACTAGCAGTCTTCATTTAGTAACATTACATCATTTCAGTTTTTTAAATAAAATGCAGTCTCTTAACATGGCATGATCATGTTGTGTTATGATTGGAAATATCACAAAACTGCTAGAAAACTTTAGTTATGGCAACATATGAAGCTGAGATTTTGGCTATTTGGAGTTCACTCATCTTTTGTTAGTATAATTCATGTCACTATACATTTTTCTGCCTTTAGAACATTCCTGAAGATTACACATATACTTTACTGATTTATGAGGACATTTGGTTTGTCACAGAAGCAGACCAGTTTAAAATATAAACAAAAACATAACTCATCATAAACAGAAAAAAATAAAATAACAGATGAATAGCTAAGACAGTGGTATGATGACAGGATACACATATTTGACATATTTACAGTACTCTTTCTTATACAGTACATAACATTTTTACAGAAGTTGTGTACACATGTAACTTTACTGAAAGTCATCAGTGATCTGTAATGAACTGAAAATGCAAATGGAAGGAACGAGTTCCTGTAGTCTTGCTCTTGCATATATGTCCACTGTGGCAGTGGAACTGAATGAGGCGGTCTCATTAGCATTTAAAACAGCAAAAACGCAAAGTGTGTTTAATTTTACTTACACACTTATTTACATCTAAATATAGCCTTATATAGATATATAGACATGTTTTGAGGTTGTTGTTGTTGTTGTTTTTTAGATCAGTTGGCTATGTCAAGGATCAGGTCCGGTGAAGCGAGCAGAACCCAATGAGCAGGCAGGCAGGACTCAGAAGCACAGAGTTAAATAAAAGCCCCTGTCAGCCCTGCTTGAAAATTTATATTTATGTTCTTGCTTCATCTGCAGTGAACTATTCCTCTGAAATTTGTATCGTCACAGGATTGATTTGACAGAGCTGTAATATGGCCTCAAAATTAAAAAAAATAAGACAGCAAGGTCTCTGCCCGCATGGCCTAGAGATACTGCTTCAGCCTCGAGCTGTCATGAAGCTGCAGCTGCAGGTGGGGCAACAACAGCAGGTGCATTGGCCCCGCTCTCACCGGTCTCTGGAGGGACAGTCGAGTTGGCCCAGAAGTCAGATATTCTGGCTTAAATTGTTTGAAGTCACAGCGGTAATTAGGATGGGAATGAAAGTGGCCCTGTCGGAAGATTTTAATTCTATTAGGAGCTAATTACATGTGGTAAGAGCAGAACTTGTTGTAACCACTGCAGCTCTCAGAGCAGAGTTTGACCAAGTCAAGCTAAGTGTTACAGTGGCTAAAAATGGACTGTCTGCGTGCTCAGATGAGGTGGAGGCTCTGCGTGGGACTGTGCTGGAATTGAAGGATGAGGTGGATGGGCTTGGAATAAGGTTTGACTCCAAGGAGGGGAATATGAAACAGAATGTTATTTTGGTTCACTGTAGAGTTTGTTAGGGTAACAGCAGTTGTTTAGGTTTATTCCTGCCCATCACTCTATACCAATCCATCCATTATATTCTGCTTGTTTCGAAGTTGGGTCACGGGTGCATAAGCTTGAACAGGGAAGCCCAGACATCTCTTTCTACAGCCACCTCTTCCAGCTCTTCTGGGAGGACTCCAAGGCGTTCCCAGGCCAACCAAGAGACATAGTCTCTCCAACGTGTCCTGGGTCTTCCTCGGGGTCTCCTCCCAATCGGACATGCCCAAAGCACCTCCCTAGGGAGGCGTCCAGGGGGCATCCTTACCAGTTGTCCAAACCACCTTAACTGTCTCCTCTAGATGTAGAGGAGCAGTGTTTCTAATCTGAGTCTCTCCCGGATAACCAAACTTCTCACCCTATCTATAAGGTAGAGTCCAGCTACCCTGCGGAGGAAACTCATTTCGACCATCTGTATCTGCAATCTCATTCTTTCACTCACTACACAGAGCTCGTGATCATAGGTGAGAGTAGGAACGTAGACCGACTGGTAAACAGAGAGTTTTGAATTACAGCTCAGCTCTCTCTTTACCACAACAGGCCGGTACAGAGTCTGCAATACTTTAGACATTGCACCAAGCTGTCTGTAAATCTCACGCTCCATTCTTCCCTCACTTGTGAACAAAACCCCTAGATACTTGAACTCCTCCACTTGAGGCAGAACCTCACCCTCAACCTGAAGAGAGCAATCCACCCTTTTTTGGTTGAGGACCATGGCCTCAGACTTGGAGGTGCTGATTCTTATCCCAGCCACTTCACACTCGGCTGCAAATCGCTCCAGTGAGAGCTGAAGATCATGGCACAATGATGCCAACAGGCCCACATCATCTGCAAAGAGCAGAGATGGAATCCTGAGGCCACCAAACCGGAAACCCCCCGCCAGCTGGTTGCACTGAGAAATTTTGTCCATAAAAGCTATGAATGGAATCAGTGACAACGGGCAGCCCTGGCGGAGTCCAACTCCCACCTTGAAGGGGTTCGTCTTACTGCCGACAATGGGAACCAAGCTCTCGCACCTCTAGTATAGGGACTGAACCACCAGTAGCAACAGGCCCCCAATCCCATACTCACGGAGCACCCCCCACAGTGTACCCCGAGGAACATGGTCGAATGCCTTCTCCAAATCCACAAAATACATGTAGACAGGATGAGCAAACTGCCATGACCACTTGAAGACCCTAGTGAGGGTAAAGAGCTGTTCCAGTGTTCCATTGCCAGGACAAAACCCACATTGTTCCTCCTGGATCTAAGGTTCGACCAACGATCAGACTTGCTTCTCCAGTATGCCTGAATACTGTATACCTTACCAGGGAGGCTGAGGAGAGTGATGCCCCTATAATTGGAGCACACTCTCCGGTCCCCCTTTTTGAAGAGGGAGACCACCACCCCAGTCTGCCAATCCAGTGGCATTGCCCCCGATGCCCACGCAATGTTGCAAAGGCATGTCACCCAAGACAGCCCCACAACATCCAGCACCTTAAGGAAATCAGGGTGAATCTTATCCACTCCCAGAGCCTTCGGCCTCGGAGTGTTTTAACTACCTCTGTGACCTCAGCCACAGTTATGGATGGATCAACCCCAAAGTCCCTCGACTCAACTTCATCCGTGGAAGGTGTGCTGGTGGGATTGAGAAGGTCCAAGAAGTATTCCTTCCACCTCCATACAACATCACTGGTTGAGGTCAATAGCAGCCCACCTTCACTGAATACAGTGTTAGTAAAGGGCTGTTTTCCTCTCCTCAGCCGTCTGATGGTTTGCCAGAATCTTCTCAGAGCCGACCGGAGTCATTATCCAAGGTCTCACCGAACTCCTCCCACTTCTGAGCTTTTGCCTCAGAAACAGTCAAGGCTGTGGACTACTTGGCCCTCCGGTACTCCTCAGCTGCCTCCGGAGTCCCACTGGCCAACAAGGCCTAATAAGACTTCTTCAGCTTGACAGCCTCCCTAACCCGGGGTGTCCACCACTGAGTTTGTGGATGGCCACCGCGAGAGGCACAGACAACCTTGCGGTCACAGCTCAAGGCAGCTACCTCAACAATTGAGGTGTGGAACATGGCCCACTCAGACTCAATGTCCCCCACCTCAGCTGGGATGCAGTTAAAGTTCTCCTGGAGGTGTGAATTGAAGACCTCTCTGACATGATCTTTAGCAAGGCATTTCCAGCAAACCCTCACTACACATTTGGGTATACCAGGTCTGTCTAGCATCTTCCTCCACCATCTGGTCCAGCTCACTACAATGTAGTGATCAGTTGACAGCTCAGCTCTTCTCTTCACCCGAGTGTCCCTGATATATCCCAAGGAACAGGGTATTCTATGTCTTACGATGGGATGCAGGCATATCTTTACTCGTGTAGATATCTCAAGGTGAGCCGATCTGTTCTTGCCATAAGTGGTTAAGGCAACTTCTGTTGTAAACGTTCCCTTATTTATTGTCTTGCCATGAAATTTGGCAAAGTATGTTGATTTTGCCACAATCAATAGGGCAAAATGGCTAGTTCAGTGAAACGCCACTGGACTATGTCCCAGACTGTTGGACTTTTGAGGACCGACAACTTCCTGGTTTTACTTAATACCCCTGTTGTTTCACAACAGTCAAGGCAGTCCTGCCCAGTATTTTAATCCTGTCAGACCGAAGTCTTCCCCTCGGAACCTTCAGTTCAAGCCAGGTTCCCTCATGTCCCCAGCGTTTCAGGAGGTTAACCCTTTCTGACCCAGAGTCTTTCATCCAGTCAGTCCATTGGCCTCGGTACATATTTTTCAAACCAAACAAGCACCCTCTGGGACACTTTAGTTCCACAGTGAACCTAACCCTTTAATTATTAATACCCATTGTAGAGGAAGGGGTCCTCATATTGTTGGATTTTGATTACCGGTAGTAATTTTATTCTGAAAAGGGCACCTCTTGCTTTCCGGTCTTAAGCAAGAAGAATATAAAATCAGTCTCAAGTTCACGTGTTCTAGTGAGTTCTTTTCGTATTAAATTCAAATGTCATATATAATAACAACGCATGGATTCAAAGTACAATTTTGTGAAGTTTATTATCGATATTGGTAAATATAAGTGATCAAAATGATGAGTACAGCTGAAGAATGAATAATGGCTTTAACTTGACAACACAAGAAGAGGTTATGGGATTATATTCTTAACTTTAATGTGGTGAATTATGAGGTTCCAAAGCAGAGTAAATTATCATCTATAAAGTTAAAGGGGACCACACATGCAAAATTCACTTTTTAATGTTTTTTTACTAAACTTTGGGTATTTACTTCATAAAAAAACAGTCCTTGTGCCAAAAAAATGCACCCAGTGGTTTATTTACTCTAAGTAGATTTATTTATTTTTGATAAATACACCAGGATTCACACTTCCTGCATTTATTGACGTCACAAGCCGCCAGCCAATCAGATCAAACCTGAGTCCAGCCCCTCACCTAGCAACCCCTGGTTAGGCTCAACCCACTTCTGTATTAAACACATGACTGTTGTTTTTCATGATTTCATCTCATCTTTTGTTTATATGTTCTTAATTTCATGTGTACAGCACTTTGTTGCAGCTGTGTTTTTTTAAATGGCTTTATAAATAAAGTATAATTGTTATTTTTATGTTTTAGTTCAATTTTTAGTGTATTTGCGATCGCTGCCAACGCGCAGCCGGCAAAAATTAAACGAGCGGACCACAGGCGGAAGGACCGGGTTCGACGGGACCCTCTTCCGGCGCGATGGAGCGGAGCTTCAACTGTACAGCCTTGCAGCAGCCTCGCAGCAGGCTCGCAGCAAGAGGACCTTCTCCTTACAGATTAATTTACGGGAGACACTTGGTGAACTTTGTGTTGTCTTCACTGGAACAGCGATAACTCCCAAAATCTCATCGCGTGCAACGAGCGGAGCTGGCGAAAACCGGAAGAGGAACAAGCTAACATTAGCTTCGGATTCGGGTGGTCTAATGCTAAAAGGAGCAGCAAACTGCGGCGCGCTCAGACGGGTTTCGGTAAGTTATCTTAAGCTAACACTAACAGTAAGTCAAATGAGTAATAAAAAAAGAGCTAATTTTAAAACAACAACACATTACAGATACTGGCTGTTACAGAGGGCGTGAACAGATCGTTGAAGGGCGTGGACTTCAAGAAACCGGTCGTTCAAAACGAAAGTTAAAAATGGCAGAATTAAAAAGGGTATAATTGATTATCTAATAATTATTTTGTGCATTAAATTGAAGGAATAGGGTCTGGATATCCCACAGAAATACCATAAAAATTTAAAAAATACATCTGAGGTCCCCTTTAATTAATGTCCCTTTTCCATTAGTACCGGTACGGCCCAACTGGACCCGACTTGGCCTGGTTCTAAGGCTTTTCCATTAGTACCGGTACTTAAGAACTGTTACTATTTTCAGGACCCTCTGCTCTGTGGCTCTAACCCGAACGAGTAGGTACTAAAACCGGTACTACAGGTACTAATGGAAAAGGGGCATAAAGGAAGAGTTTGACTAGATGTGATTTGTCAATTTAGGAAAATCTTTAATTAATAATGATGGATTTTACTTAGATTGGACAGTTTCTTATCTTGAGCACCAGACACCAGCAGAGAGAATGAGCAGCTTTTCCTACCAATTTGAAGTTATAGTTCAACCACCCGAGGGTGACCAGGAGGACTCTTGAGATGATTTGAGCGTCAAAGGTGGGATACCCCTCGTCACTGGACATCAGCTGACATCTGGAGTCGATGGTTAACTGGCTCCCGATGGGTCAGTTGGTGCTTCCGGAGGCCTGCATTTTCTGTCTCTTCTGGAATAATTGTAGATTGCTTGATCTTTCTTCTTCAAAAGCTTCCCCTGAGACTGACTAAACTAAAATGTCAGAATAACTTTCTCTGACTTAGAGGGGCATTACAATATTGATGGTTGATCCAATCAAAACAGAAAGGGTGGACCATTGTTTCAGGTTAATGCTCCATTTTAATTTTACCAACAATATTAAGAATAAATGCTAATTTACTCTGCATTGGCAAATACTCAATGTAACAGCAGAATATTTAAGACTTCTAAACAGTTTGACTCATCATAAAAAGTTTGACTCATAAACATTTTCATTAGAACTTGTGAAAAACAAGTCCAAATGGGAGAGACCCTGGAGAAAACCCAGGACACGCTGAAGAGACTCTCTCAATTAGTCTTGGAATGCCTTGAAATCCTCACAGAAGAGCTGGTAGAGGTGGCTGTGAAAGGAGACGTCTGGACCTCCCTGTTCAAGCTGCTGCCCTCGAGACCCAACTTCGGAACAAGTGGAAGATGATGGAGCAATGGATGGATAGCCACCATAGATTAACCTTTGGCCACTCGAAGAGCCACCCCAATCATTTGAGGAAACTTTACTTTTCACCAATATAAAAACTAGAAAGCAAAATTTTCTTAAATGATTGGGGTGGCCTGTTTATAATTATTTATGGTGGTGGTGGTGGCTATCGTGGATTTTGATGTGGCAGTCCAATTTTAGATGGTGAGCTCTCCTACACCTAGATGTAGCCACACACTACAATTGAATTCTGTACCTTACTTATCGGTCTTTTGCAGACACGTGACATTTTGCACTCCCGGTCACCATTTTCCGGGGATACCCGTTCAGTTAAACAGAGGAAGTCCATGCCTTAGCTGCTACCTCGTAAGGATCAATGTTGTTAATTGAAGCTAACTTCACCATGTAACGTTCTCTGGCTTCAAGGTTGAGTTTCTCTCTATAAGGCTTCTGCTCATTTTTATATTTAGTTTGCATTTTGCTGATGTTATTGTTCTGTATCGCACTGTGTTTAACATGGACTTCCTCTGTTTAAATGAACGGGTATCCCCGGAAAATGGCGACCGGGAGTGCAAAAAGATATGAGCCGTGACGTCACGTGCAAAAGACCGATTGTTCAAGTTCCTGCTCACAACATGGATTGACATTTATGACTACAGCCAGTCTTTGATTTTGACATGGCAACCCAACTTTCAAAAGGAGTATATTTATACTAAGATCACTATACACATCTACATAAGAATTGCATTCTTAGCCCTAGATGCAGCTATCCATTAAAATGGAAATCAGTTCCTCCTGCTGGTGGATAACATTGCTGTCTCCACTCACCAGGATCTTTCATTTTGCACTGATCTTTCATTTTGCACTGCCTTCAACAAGAAAAAAAATCGACCTATTTTCTTATACATAGTGTATCCCTTCCCTGAAGCTGTCTGAGGTGCAAAAAATTGACAAAGTCATCATCAAGGAGTAGATGTGTGTCAAGATGCCATGGGGTCTTACATTTGCAAATACAGTACCTGAAAGTAAATGTTCATGAAGACCAAAGCATGCGTCTGAGATTTCAATACAGTCTACATTCCAAAACTGATTAAAGCAGCTTGTTATCAATGACAACAAAAAATAAATAAATCTGTGAGCATGTACAGTAGTTAAGTTGAATGAGCTAAAAAATATATATATTATTGTCCCTTATCTATTATACTGTATTATTATCCTGCCTTATCATCTAGAATGGTGCCGCTCAAGATGGCTGCATGTTAGCGTAGCTCTCTTACTTTCGTTCTGGCATATTGCTTTGAAAACGTTATGTTCTATTTTTTCTGAATGGCTTTTGTGGATGATTTTTTTTTTTCATTCAACTTTTATTTATACAGATTAACCACATTGAGCCTCAGAGATTCATTTACAAGTGAGACCTGTTTTTCAAGTGATACCTGTTTTACAGGCGAGACCTGTTTTTAGATGATTGTTTCCTCTGGTATAAGATGATGTGCAACTGGAAGGATTTTTACTGAAAACCTTTTACTTTTGGACATATTTTTTGAAGCGTAACTATAACAACAAGGTGGCTTTTACAACCGGGAGCAGCTGATTATCACTTCAAAGCTCAAATAATACCTCAAATGAGAGTTGAGGATTCTAACACCCCACCCCATCACCAGACTTATACCACCACCTGGTGACACACCCTTCGTGGCCACAGCAGATGTGAGGAAGACCCTCCAGGGAATCTACCTCTGTAAAGGCTCCGGTATATCTCTGCGTTCTGCCGAACGCCGCTGCGTGTGCGCGCGTTCAGTGCGCGCACGTTCACCTGCACAGCTCTGCGTTCGTTCTCGCGTTCATTCTCGCATTTTCGCTCCAAATTCTTGACGTCATTTGAGAAGCCACAGCGCAGAACGTTCGCTGATTGGTCATTTGCTGACACGCCTACTGAATTGATTGACAGGTCGGGGGAGAAAAAAAGGCGAGCCGGCTGCTTCAGTGCAGCGGTGTTCTGTGTTTATATCTTATTAAAAACTTCAAAAATATAAAAATAAACCGGGGGGCGCTGGTCCTGTAGCCCATAGCCCACCAGGAAATCTGCAGAACCTCGCGCAGCCACGTAGGACCCGAGTTTAATTTGCTCGTGAAAAATTCATTCATTTCCTCATCATTTCAGTCATGGAGTCAACGGAGGAGGAAGAGATCACTTGACTTTTGGCAAAAAAAACTAAAGAAAAGGCCAGATCAGGGATGAAGAAGGGGAATTTAATACATTTGTGTCACATACAAAACAGTCTGGTGCTGGGCAGTTTATTGTGAGACAACGCGCCATGCGTACGCAGTCATAAAATTTGAGCTTTTCGCGTTCGTGCCCTGCGGGGCTACGCTTGTGCCTCGCGCTCGAACGGCAGAGCTATACCGGGGCCTTAAGGCTGCAGGCCCCAACAACATCCCAGGGCGGTTACTGAAGGACTGTGCACACCAGCTGTCAAAGGTGCTGGTGGACATCTTCAACACTTCACTGCCAATGGCATTTGTCCCCACCTGCTTCAAGTCCTTAAAATCCTTGAATCCTTAAATCTTTAAAAATACAGCCCCAAATTCCAAATGAGTTGTAAAGGAGGTACCATGGATGCATCTCTGTCTACCTGGCGGAGGTGCTCGAGTGACTGACTGACTAGATCCTGGAACTGCCAGGAAACGTAGCTCAGGACAAGAAGACAGGACCATCCCCCAACAACTGCAGATGACTGTCTGCAATGATGAGCAGCTCAACAAGCTGCTGAGAGAAGAGACCCTCGCTCAGGGAGGAGTTCTGTCCAACATTCAGGCAGTCCTGCTGCCCAAGAGGACCAAGAGGCCCCCTGGGTCCCGGTGGACAGGTTGGTAGCCAGTTTCTTCAGATCTGCTGTAAGACAGAGCACTATAAGAGATCCTTCCTGCCCACAGCCATCAATCAGCACAACCCATTAATGAAACCAGGAGGTTGAGTTACAACATTTAATTTCCCTTTGGGATTAATAAAGTATTTTTTAACTGAATTGAATTAACTGAATTAAAAAAGGCCAGGAGTCCACAATGTTGTACTTTTTCATGGATGCCTAATCCCATTGTCCGACTTTAATGGAAAAGCATAAATTGAGGAAAAGCAGTCAAGAAAAAGGTCCATACAGCAGGTACAATCCTTACCATATTCAAATTATTAATGGTAAAATCCAGCTGCAGTTAAAAAAACCTGTCTTAAAGAGGATTCGTTGTCCCAGTTATGAGTATACACATTCACAAGAGTCATATTTATATTAGAAATGTCCTCCTGAGCAATTTTAAACCTTCCGGCAGAATCAGAAATCAAATTTACTCCAAAAGTTTAGAGGTTCCATTAATGATTATTTTCTGAGGGTTTCATTAAAATCTATTCAGTGGTTCATGAGATATTTTGCTAAGACAAACAACTGCATGCACAGACAAGAGCAAAACCATTATCACTCTCCCTCACTTTTGGACAATAAGAAGTTTTTTTTCTCTCTCTCTTAACAGGGAAACAACAGCAGATTTTCAGAATCAAAGTCCTGCAAAGTCCTCAAATACAACCAAAATCCCACAGCAAAACTGCTAATTTAAAACTTAATTGCTATCCTCTAGTCCTCCTTTCATTCGAGAAGCTGAAGCTCTAGTCTGGAGAGCAGAAGATGATTTAAATGTTAAGTGAAAATTATAATGTTTCTTCTAGTGATTAGTGGTTTACCATGAGCATTAATTAAAGCACCGCTGAGCATCAGTGACGATGAAATAAATAGAACTGTGCTCCACAGGATGCCTTTTGTCTGCTGAGAATTAAAACACTTTCTTCATCACATGGAGTTAAACTATAGCTAGACACCATCTTTTCTGTCATTGTCAGCTTGGATGGAGAACCATGTCTTTTAAAATCTATGGGAAGGCTTTTTTAATGCTGGAATGTGTTTTGCAAACCAGTAGGGTTTTTTATGCCCACTCCTGAATATAAACTCAAAAGTTTTTGTCAGTGCCTGTTTTTTCTTCACTTATCAAAATACTGGTATGGTGAGAGTGGTGGTGCAGAGGTTAGAGAAGGTGGGCCTGATTGGACAATCACTGGTTCAACTCCCAGTACAGACAACATCAAAATGTGGGTGGGATAGGTGAAACACCCACACCTGCCTCCACCTTATTTGCCCCACTCTGGTAAGCTAGGCCCTTAACCCCACCATCTGCTCCCCCAGGTGCCCTATAGTGTGGTAGATCGGGAGCTGTGATTGTGTTAGATACAAGGTTCACATACTTTTACCATCACAAATATGTAATATTGGATCATTTTCCTCAATAAATAAATGATCAAGTATAATCAAGAAAGTTCATGCTCAATAATCCAGGTATCAAATCCGATAATTCTCAATCAGGTCATCTGGACAGTTTCTTTTTAGTAGAAACATTTCACCCTCACTCCAGAGGGCTTCATCAGTCAGAGTAGTTCCAGCACACTGTTCCCCCACCAAGTAAACAACTTAAGTGGACCAACCAGTTTGCTGGAGCCAAGATGGTTTCTGGAGACCGTCCTGTCCCTCGTCGACTCCTCCCAGGCAGCCACAGCCAAAGTGGTTCAAGACAAGAAAGTTACTTGGTGGGGAAACAGTGTGCTGGAACTACTCAGACTGATGAAGCCCTCTGGAGTGAGGGTGAAACGTTTCTACTAAAAAAGAAACTGTCCAGATGACCTGATTGGGAATTATCAGATCAAGTATAATATTTTGTCTAATTTGTTTTTCTGGGTTCTCTGTATGTACTTTTAGGACTTGTGCGAAAATCTAATGATGTTGTAGGTCACGTTTATGCAAAAATAGAGAAAATTATGAAGCATTCAAGAATTTTCAAGCAGCACTGTGAATATACAGTATATTTAACAATAACCCAGAGTACCAACTGAGACGAAAGAGACCAAAAAATAGAGGTATGATGAGGCAAGTGTATTTAAAAAAGCGAATCTCAGGAACACTGGAGGGACCTGCAGGAGTGAAGATATGATGAGTATGGCTTTGAAGAGATTTGGTTGTAGTCCAAAGATGTTATTAAGTTTACTTGTCTCTTCTTTCATATATTAGGAGCAACCAGGGGATTCCAGGATGATAGGGAAGACCATGGAGATCAGGTGAGTGGAGGACAAAGATGGAGAACAGCAGGACGGACCATAGGGCTCGATGGTAAAATGTTTTGCTCTATGGAAATCTTGTATAGGTGGCAGTTCCAAGGAGAGATCCATGGAGGCTCCAAGAATGCAGGTCAGAAGATGACTTGAATGTAAAAACTGTCACCAAAAAGGGGGTTGTGATTTAAAACCTTTCCAAGTGTCTGTTCATGTCAACAATCTTCTGTTTCACCCCAGCATTCACCAGTTTGAATATTTACATTTGTATGGAGAGATATCATTATCAGTGACTTTCAGTCAATATTGAAAGAACATCTAAAAAATATTTCATAACCATCAACGGCACAAAAGAAACGAGCAACGAGTCTCTGAATGAAACCAAACAGTTCCTGTTTACCTTTAACTGTTTTGGTTCTCAATGATTAATGTTTAGTTTTGATTTTGATTCAAAACTGTGAAATGTTTCGATAAAACAAGTCGTGCTCTCAGATCGCTGCTGGCTGAGTGTAAAATGAGCTCCGAGACAGCTAAGACAAAAATAGTTTGTTACCAGAGAGGATCGAGTAGTTTTCTGTCAGACGTCATAAACCAGTGTCAAATTCCTGCCAACAAATGAAACCATAATTACATTTGCCCATCACTCATTGGCCTCATCTGCCATGCTGTAATCACAGATTGTCTGGCTTGATTTAAATTAGCATGTTTTGCCTCCAAATTACTAGAATAAACATCATCATTATCTCATTTCACCTCTAAATCACTTTCTCTAACCCAAACCACACTCAAAACAGCTGCTGCCTCTAGAAAGTGGTAAAACAGTACTTAGGTTTTAAAGTAGCAGCTTCACTGGAGGAGTGAGTTTGTGTTGTTCTAACTAATGGATATGCCAACAGTTTGGTGTGACAAATAGCTGAGGACAAACAGATCTGCTGTTTTAGCCCATGTACAGAAATAAAGAAAAGGGTTTCAATGTTTTCTATTAACAATAAATAATCATAATAATTTCATCCAAAAAGTTCTATTTTAGTCTCATCTGTCCACAAAACATTCTTCAAGCAGTCTTCTGGCTTGTCCACGTGATCTTTAGCAAGAGGTTCACATACTTTTACCACTCACAAATATGAAATATTGGATCATTTTCCTCAATAAATAAATGGCCAAGTGTAATATTTTTGTCTCGTTTGTTTAACTGGTTTCTCTTCATCTACTTTTAGCACTTGTGTGAAAATCTGATGATGTTTTGGGTCACATTTATGCAGAAATATAGAAAATTATAAAGCGTTCACAAACTTTCAATAAAATTCAGTTTATATATGTAGCGTAAAGTCCCAACAGAAGTTATCAGAGGGCACTGAACAAACACATTCACATGCATAAAAAATCAATTAGTAACATTATTTGTTTAAGGTAGCCAGCACATTACGTTGAGTTTTCATTTTGTCGCAGTCTCCCATTCTGAGCAAGCATGAAGGGAACAATGGAAAGGCAAAACACACTCATGAGGAAGAAACCTCCAGCAAAACCAAGCTCAGGACAAGCGCCCATCTGATTCAAATGGCTGGGTTTGAGAGGACAGGAAGGCGAAATGAACACAGACAGGCAGGTCCAGGATGGAGGCAAGCAGGGGGAAGGCCCCTTTCTAGGAGGAAAGACAGAGAAAAAAAACATTTTAAGATAGAAATAATTACAAATATAAACTATTCATTCGTAGTTATTCATTTGATGAAAAGAGGTCAATTTGTCACTCCAGTAGTGGCCATGGTGTCGTCTACATTTGTGTAGTGGATATACTGTGCTTAGAAACCAAAATATACTGGTTAGTATAATGTAATCGTCAATTTATTTTTGATTTTTAAGCGTAGTGAACATTTCCAAATTTCTAAACCAGCCACTGGGGAGCACAAGCCAGTGTATCTCTTGTGCCAGTCCCAAACCCGGGTAAATGGTGAGGGTTGTGTCAGGAAGGGCATCCGATGTAAAACACTTGCCAAAACCATAATGTGAGTTCATCAAAGTGAAACCATACCGGATCGGTCGAGGCCCGGGTTAACAACGACCGCCACCGGTGCTGTTGACAAACAGGGTGCCGGCGGAAATTGTGCTACTGTTAGTCGAAGACCCCGAGGAGGGAAACGTGTCAGGAGACAGAGGGAGAGGAGGAAAGTGAAGAATGTAGGACTGAGGGTTGCAACTCTAAATGTGGGGACAATGACAGGCAAAGGTAGAGAGCTGGCTGACATGATGCAGAGAAGAAAGGTAGATGTTTTATGTGTCCAAGAGACCAAGTGGAAGGGCAGCAAGGCCCGCAGCATTGGAGCAGGGTTCAAACTGTTTTACCATGGTGTGGATAGAAAGAGAAATGGAGTAGGGGTGGTCCTGAAGGAGGAGTTGGCAAAGAAAGTAGTAGAGGTGAAGAGAGTTTCAGATAAGGTGATGTGCCTGAAGGTAGAAATAGAAGATCTGATGCTAAACATAGACAGTGGTTATGCTCCACAGGTTGATTGGATATGATGGTGAGGAGAAAGATACATTTTGGAAAGATTTGGATGAAGTGATAGAGAGTATTCCCAGGGGGGAAACACTGGTGATTGGAGCAGACCTGAATGGACATGTTGGTAAAGGAAACAGAGGGGATGAGGAAGTGATGGGTAGGTTTGGTGTCAAGGAAAGAAACCAGGAAGGACAGATGGTGGTGGATTTTGCCAAGAGAATGGAAATGGCTATAGTCAATACCTATTTCCAAAAGCGGGAGGAACATAGAGTGACCTATAAGAGTGGAGGAAGGAGTACGCAGGTCGACTACATTCTGCGGAAACCTGGGGGAGATTGGAGACTGTAAGGTTGTGGCAAGATAAAGCGTGGCCAGACAGCATCGGATGGTTGTGTGTAGAATGACTGTTGTTGTGAAGAAGAGAAAAATAGTAAAAACAGAGAAGAAGACCAAATGGTGGAAGCTAAAGAACGAAGAATGTTGTGAGAAATTCAGAGACGAGCTGTTAAAGGCTCTAGCTGGTACAAAAGAGCTTCCAAGTGACTGGGCTACTACCGCAACAGTATTGGAAATTAGAGAGACAGGTAGGAAGGTACTTGGTGTGTCATCTGGACAGAGAATGGATGATAAGGAAACCTGGTGGTGGAATAGTGAAGTGCAGGATGCCATTCAAAGAAAGAGATTAGCCAAGAAGAAATATGACAGTGAGAGGACTGAAGAGAGGAGACAGGAATATAAGGAGATGGGACATAGAGCAAAGAGGGAAGTAGCTAAGGCAAAGCAGAGGGCGTACAATGAGTTATATGGGAGACTGGACACTAAAGAGGGTGAGAAGGACTTGTACCGATTGGCAAGACAGAGGGATCAGGCTGGAAAGGATGTGCAGCAGGTTAGGCTTATTAAAGATGGGAATGGGAATGTCCTAACTATCTTTAGCTGGACTCCACCAGGGGTGAAAGGAGTAAATGATGATGCTCATTTTAGTAATTTCTGAGGCAAAAAATAAATAAATAACTCTAAGGTGTTCATAAACTTCTCTGATCTAGTCTGTGGAGTTGCAGATTTGGAGGAAAGAGTGTCTTTGAACTAACTACTGATAACTTTTTGACAAAACCAATAATCCGAAGACAAGTCTTTGACCATGCAGCATGGACAGTTGGGATAAGTGCATTATGACCTCAGCAAACAAATCTACGCAAGCATTATGTAGCCACATTGAGTCAAGAATGGAAGTTTTGTTAGATTTGAAATTATTTTTAGAAATTATTGGATTATTTAGAGTCACCAACACAGTGAGTTTACTCAACATACAATATTGTAGGTACCAAAGAATCAAACGGCCTGAGTAAAAGTTTTTTCTTCTGGTCTTTGTGAAGCAGTCTGGTCCAGGGTTCTGGGTTTCAGTGGCTGGTTTGAGATGATTTAGATGTGAAGTGGGACAGTGTGGTGAAGTTCTGGAGGAGAGGGGTGGAGATGGCTGCTGAGTGGAGAGCTTTAAACACAGTAATTCAGCAGAGTCTCCAGTCTTTGCTGGGATGCAGCAGAGACAGCAGGAATGTGCCTCATCTCAGTGTTTTTTTTGTGTGTGTGTGAATACATTTGTTTTGTTTAATTGCTGAGCTCTGTTTGGTGGAGTAATTTTCTCGTTGGACTTTGTCCTGGAGTTTAATTTCAAATAATTTTTTTAGGAAACTTTGTATATTAAATAATTAAATAAAACATTTTCCATAATAGCTTTGTCAGAAACGTGGTTAAATGATGATAATACAGATAATGTCCACATTGATGGATACAAATTAAATACGATGAATAAAAATAACAAAAGAGGAGGTGGTGTAGCGCTATTTGTTCATAACACAATAAAATGTAAATTAAACAAGGAAATGTCAATAATTGAGGAGAACATAATTGGAATGATAACAATTGAAGTATGAAATAATAATGATAGAAATATCATAATAAGTTGTGTATACTGACCACCTGGCCTAAATATTGATTCATTCACAGACAAAATTATAGAACTATTAAATAAGAGCTGTAATAAAACAATGTTTCCTTATCAGTCAGGTCTCTCGGTGCAACACTATTGCTATGGGAAATTGCGCCCCCACGCAATTACCTGAAGGAATACATTCACGCCTTTGCGGCAGGGGCGTCAGCGTCACCCCAGAGGCCCCGCCCTCTGGGTACTTAAGACGCAGACGCCCATCCTACTTTCTCTTTTTGCCCTTCACCTCGCTTAAACCTGAACTTCGTGGGACTTCTCTGTTGTCACATCGCTCGACCAGAGGTGAGCTCGCTCCCTACGCTGAGCGTACAGAGAAATTTCCTGCGTATTGCTGGGCTGGCGAAAGCTAGTCCGGCACATTTTTCCTTAACCCCGAAGTTTTCTTCTCTTCTCTCCGCAGACTGCTTCGCTCGACGGCGCTAACTGCGTCACATCGCTACCCTGCTAAAGTCGTAGCAGGCTAGCCAGCGAAAGCGACGTGACGGAGGAGACGTCTCGAACAAGAATTTTGAAAAGACTTGCTTGTTTTTTCTCGGACATGGCTCCAGAGAAAGGAAAGCGAAAGCCAAGATTTACGAAAAAGGCTAGCAGGACAGCGAGCCCAACCTCGCGCGCCTGCCCCAGCGGCTGCGGTTTTTCCCTTTCGGCGACAGACACCCACGAGGCCTGTCCTGTCTGCCTGGGGATGTTGCACGCGAAAATGGCGTTGGATGCGCCCGACTCCTGCCCACACTGCAGTCAGATGCTAGAGGCGGTGAGGAGACACCGAGTAGACTTCGTGGCCAAAGCCATGGGCGCAGCTGCAATGCCAACAGACCCGGGTCTCACTGAGGCCCTCACTCCCACGCCAGAGCTTGAGAGCATGGAATTGGAGGACAGTACTCGAGTCGAATGGGACAACAGCCCAGACGTGGCGGCTCCCATCGTGGACTCGACAGTCAAATTTGACACTCGAGGCATGATGAATGCGGATGAGATCTCGCTAACAGCCTCGGGTGAAATTTCTGGGGATGAAGCCGACAACGAGTACGACGGAGAGGAGGAAGACCTCTCACACAACCCAGCGCCAGTGCTCCTGGAGACTGACACCTCGATCCCCGCTCTGTTCGACTTGTGCAGCAGAGCGGCGGACGCGTTGCAGATCCCTTGGCCAGAACCTCAACCCCGTCAACAAGTCACGAGGTTGGCAGGAAATTATTTTTATGCCAAGCAGCAATCTACAACAAGGCACAGGATGCCCATCTTCCCGGATTTCCTCACAGAGCTGTCTCGTACCTGGGCTGAACCCAGAGCTCCCATGCTGCTCCCACTCTCACAGTTCCTGGACGTGGCTGGAATGGAGGCAGCAGGAATAGCCAACGTGCCTCATATGGAGGACACGCTTGCATCTCACCTGGCCCCCAGATTTTCTGGAACAAAATCGACTTTGCCCAGTATAGCCTGTCGAGCCTCAGCTACTCAGCTCGAGAAGTGTTACAGAGCTCAGGGCCTCGTGGCGCGACCAATGAACGCATCCGCAATGATGCAGGCATACCTGGCTGAAAAGCTCCAGGAGCTCCAGGTGACGACAGAAAAACATGCTGCCACCGAAGTGCTGGAGGAAGCCCACAGGGCTATGGACTTTGTGCTTTGCATGATGGGGACAGCAGCCATTGCACAGGGCAGATGCATGGCTGAGGTGGTCATCACCCAACGTCATCTGTGGATGACTCTGACAGACCTCCTGGAGGGTCAGGAGGTTCATTTTCTGCACCACTCGATAGAGCCGACGGGACTGTTCGGGAGAGCCCTGGACCGGATTCAGACCAGGCTGGAACAGCGTAAACAGGCTGAGGCCCTCCGGGAAGGCATGCCCAGGAGAGCTTTTGCCCCCCCCCCAGGGAGACAGCTGGGAACAGACCCGTGCAACCTCGGCACCGCTCAACCACAGTCATCCTCCGCAGAAGAGGCCGGCGTACGAGGGGGAGTACCGGCAGATACCCCCACCGGGTCCACCTCAAGCTGGTCAGTCCTGGAGCAGGAACAGGTTCGTACCCCGCCAAGCGGTCCAACAGAGGACCTCTTCGGCAAATCATGACACGAGACAGAAGCGAGCCTGATGAAATGGGCCCTCTGCTCAGCTTTGCCGGCTCGTCCGCCCATGTAGTACGGGAGGCAAATTTTACATGTTCAGACTTTATTTGTAAAAGAGTACAAAAAGCTGGTGACTTTGATGTATGCACAAAACAGGACTGTTCTGATGTATGCGAAATAAAGTCAAAAGGTTGTTGCACAAAACACAAAATAAAAATTCAAAGAACAGTTTTGCCCTGTTTCTTGACAAAAAAAAAACACAGTAACATCAACAACACAGCTCCCCTCTGATATTGATCGCTATAAAGGGTGGGGGCTGTCACCCCCCTTCCCTCGTGGTTCACGAGGTACTAGGTCAGAACAATAAGCCCCAGTAGGTTGCCGCAGGACTGTCTGCAACAGACAGACCCAGAGGCATCTGCAAACAGGTACACCGGCTCTCACGAGGCCAGGTGAGGGGGGGTCACACTTTTCAACCCCCGCACTGTCGGAACTCAGAGGGCCGACAATACACAAATTCCCCAAGCCTGTAACATGTCCGCATGCCCGGAGGGCTGCCGACTGAATATGGTGACCATGACAACGTACCGTTATGGCCCCCAGACGCATTTCAGCGGATGTCAGCAATGAATAATGGGGGGGGGGGGCTACAACAGGGGCCCACAGGCCCGAGCCAGACTCACATGCTGAAAAAAAGGACAGCTATGATGTTGCAGGTTTTGTAAACAAATGTTGTTACAAAGCAGGGAATACACCTGGGCTGGATCAGATACTTCTTCCTCATGCCCGAGAAGGCCTGGACTTAATGACATCAGCCAAGCTTATGGGTGCTGAGCGGAAAAAGGTGTTTCGTCCAGTTTTAGATCCTCACACTGGAACTAACTTTTCATCTAGTAAGGACAGCAGGCCGTGCACCAGCAGTGAACCTGCATTGTGTGACAGAGCTCAACGCACTAGCTCAGCTGTGCATTTGAATGGCATCCCCTCATCGGGAGCTTTGCAGCTCAGTCATAATATTGCAAATACGAGTCCAGATTACCGTATTTCTAGGCGTATGAGTCACCACCACTTTGGTCAAAACACACCCTTAGAGAAAACGTGCCCGACACAGCTACCTGGAGTCATAACCAGCTCCAGAGTAATGGTGGAGCCGGAGGCTTGTGAACCAGACCCGGCCATGGAGCGGACTGGAGTCCGGAGGTCTGTTCGCATACAAAACCTGCACTCCCTCCGTGCTATGCCTCTCACTAAAAGGAGAAAAAGCAAATGTTCTGGCCCACGATTGTCCACCAGGGACAATGCATTGCACCTGTCCCCCAGCACCCCCGGTTCGGGCGGTGTGGGAACACATTTACAGGAAGGTCCCCTCCCTAATATAGTTGGCCCCCAGGGGGTCACAGGGCCCAGGGCCCTTGGAGGTGTGCTTAATTCCAGAACGTGGACATCTGCTCCTTTTCAGAGACCTGCTGCCTCAACTACAGGAACAGCCTCTCCGCTTACGCCCGGGACTGTGACAAACTTCAGCTTGGCTTCTGAGAAGAACAAACTGATGGCCTCAGGCCTCCCCAGCAACGTGGTAAACACAATACAAGGGGCAAGAGTGATGTCAACACAGACTCTCTATGCTCGTAAATGGTGTGTTTTAGAAGCTTGGTGCATGGAAAGGAATATTGTCCCTTATTTCTGTGACCTGGTCCAGCTTCTTACCTTTCTACAGGACCTGCTGGAGAAAGGCCACTAATTTTCCACAATTAAAGTGTTTTTGTCAGCCATCTCAGCATGCCATGAGGGCTGGGGGGGGAGACGCCCGGTGCACACCCTCTCATGATAAGGTTCATGAAGGGCGTACTGAGGAAGAGACCTCCCAGCAGGACCTTGACCCCTGATTGGGATCTCCAATTGGTCCTGAGTGCTCTCTGTGAGCCCCCATTTGAACCATTAAGCGCCATTAAGATAGATTTGCTGTCTTATAAGACCGCTTTGCTCCTGGCTCTTTGCTCGGCGAAACATGTGGGTGACCTCCTTGCTTTGTCTGTGCACCCAATGTGTACCAGGTTTGCTCCTGACGGGTCAAAGGTCACCTTAAGGCCTAATCCGGCGTATGTCCCAAAGGTTCCGACTTTGAATCCCAGAAGTCTGGACTTTGATCTCTCTTCATTTCCTCCTGCTCCTGTCCTCACTGAGGAACAGATGAGGCTGAGAGCACTGTGCCCCATTAGGGCTTTAAGTGCTTACATTTAAAAAACAGCTGATTGGAGGAAAACAAACCAACTGTTTGTATGTTTTGCCGTCCCAGCTACTGGCAGGGCCCTGTCAAAGCCACGCCTCTCACACTGGGTGACTGAGGCCATTAAGAGGGCGTACAGTAGCAAAGGTCAACAGGTGCCCTCTGGGGTACGTGCCCACTCTACTTGAGGCTTGGCCACCTCATGGTCACTGTTCAAGGGTGTACCAGTTGCAGACATCTGTGCGGCTGCGAACTGGAGATCAACGAACACTTTTGCAAAATATTACAGTTTGGACGTTACTGCGTGTGACGTCACTCAGGCTGTCCTCTCTAACACACAGTAGAGAGCGGCCGAGAGATACCTAATGTATAAAGGCAGAAGTTCTTACAAGCATGCATTTTACTGAGCATTTCAAGGGCGTGAATTAATTACGTTCCCATAGCAATAGTGTTGCACCGAGAGACCTGACTGATAAGGGAACTGAAAGTTATGCACCAGAGCTCATGTTCCCTGAAGGAAGGGAACGAGGTGCAACACAGTTGGCCCTTTTCAATGCTGAAGCTCGGTGAAGTGCATTTGGAGAAAGTAGGATGGGCGTCCGCGTCTTAAGTACCCAGAGGGCGGGGTCTCTGGGGTGACGCTGACGCCCCTTGCCGTAAAGGCGTGAATGTATTCCTTCAGGTAATCGCGCGGGGGCGCAATTTCCCATAGCAATAGTGTTGCACCTCGTTCCCTTCCTTCAGGGAACATGAGTTATGGTGCATAACTTTCAGGTTCACCGCTGAGTCTGGGGGTCCAGTTCTGGCCAGCCAATCAGTGCCCGGGTTAACAGCACAATGCTCCGTTTCTTAAAGCAACATGTCCTGACATGATTCTCTCTGTGAATCTTAAGTTTGTAAAGTTTAATTTTCTTAAAGGAACTTGTACAAATGACATGACTCAAATCTTACGTTTGAAAAGCCGGTTCGGCAGTCATGACTTGACATTCTGTTCAGCAGAAAGCAACGGCCGGAGGCACTACAGTACATTATTTTCTTATGGGCAATGTAGTTCTTATGAGTGGCGATTAGGCTGACTGAGAGAAAACTACAAAATGGCAGCACCTGTCTGAATTTTATTTGATTTTAAAAAACTTTTTCCCCACCACAGGAGAACAGTAAATTACTGTAAAGTTGACAATCGTGTGTCATATACTGCACTGCATCGACAAACCACAATATAGTGAGTCCGCGAAAGTCGAACCGTGAAGTAGCGAGGGACTACTGTACCTCAACAACTGATTACTTTTGGAGTCAGTTCAGTTGAAGATGGCTGCCACAGCTAATCATAATTAGTCAACATAATATGGCTACAAAGCACTAATTTTAACAGACATTGAGCTACAGTTTGATGTGGTAGTAGCTGATAGTGATTCACACCACATATTCAGAGTGTAAAATATTGTGATATTGCACATTTTCATTAGAACGGCCATAACTCCATGACTGCTCAGCATGAGATGAGTTCAGTGTAAAACTCTGCCATGAAAAGAGGCAGGTGATGTGCTGTTCTTTGTGGACCCAAAGGCCTTTCATCAGCATGTGAAAATGTGACTTTACATGTCACTGAGGCAAAATATGAAGTTTTTCAAACTTTAATGAGCTGTCACTGCATTATAAAACACCTCCAAGGAAGTAACTCACCACAGTGTGGTTAAAAAATAACATTGATTTTCCTTCCTTATTTGTCTCTAAAGAAAGGCGAAGAAAAACTGACAGCGCAATGCAAAACTGAATATGATTTATCTTGCAAGTCGAAAACACACACACACACACAGAAATAGGCAGAAACAGAAGTGAGCATTGGTGGCAAATTGTATAAAGTCGGTTAAACAAAATGAGATGAATAGAAATCCAAAAATATAAAAATCTTTCACGCCTAAAGAAAAGTAAAAGGTCAAAATGAGACGTCACAGACTGTAGGTGATAATCTGAAAGTGATAATTAGTGTGATTCAGTGTGATGCAGTGATAAAGAACCATTGGACAAGAAGACTAGACAACATGGCAGTCATTTGGTGCATGCTAAATTCACTGAGGTTTGGAACAGTTTTATTCTTCCATGACAGGGGTGCCAATAAGGGGAGACCAGTGGGAAGCAATGATCACCCTAACGTATTTGTGGCTCCTCCACTGTCTCCCTTTGGTCAAAGAGTTTTATCCTTGTGAGTACAAAGCTTTTGTTTGGTGTACATTTCTAATTTCTTCTTGCTATTTATAATAAAACAAACAAACATGGTTACAAGATAAAACATGCAGACACACACACATATGATTTCATATTTAAATACAAATATTTTCAGGGTGTACTAGACTTTAATAGGTAAAAAGTAAAAAAAAAATAATAATAATTTACAAAGAGTATA
>JBBPBX010008553.1:31077-45507 GCA_038048925.1 Garcialebias charrua
ATACTGTGTATATATGAACTTAAATCTCTTAAAATGTAGTTTGCCCATGATGTCAGATGTATGTCGTTCATGATGGTGCTCTTTTGTCTTCTGATTCCGAAATTCTGACATTTATCATGTACATTTATAACCTACATATTTTGTTCAAGCAACAACAAAAAAGGTTTTACAAATAATTAGAAGAAGCTGTGGCTTTGAACTTGATCAAGCAGGTTTTGTTCCACGTACTCTTTCAAATTAAAGCCATACTTTTGACTTTATTTAGGGAAAAGCACAAAGACCTAATGTAAGGACAACTTACACAGGCATTCTGTGTGTATGTAAAGATACAGAACCCAATAAAAATGGACTGTTGTGGAACTCTAAATATTATCAGCTCTGTCCTCTGCACATCACAGAATCAATAATATTACCTGTACTATAAGAAACTGAACTACATCAGTTGGTAATTCCTTAACCAAAGTTTTTAATTGGCCATTTAATAACAACATAATAGAATTTCTGACAAAAAATAAAAATAAAATAAAAATATGATTATGGTTTTGGTGTGCCACCCCAGAACTTTCAGTGGCCCCCACATAGTTGCCCTTAAAAAAAAAATTCTGGAGGCACCACTGTTTCATAAATCAAAATCTTAAAGCTTTAACTTTATCCATTTAAAACTTATGGTATAAATAAAGAAAACACGGTCTATGAAAAAGCATCATACAGTATACCATACCATACCATACAATTTTATTTATAAAGCACTTTAAACAGGAACAAGTCCACACCAAAGTGCTGGACAAACAAACACGCAACAGGCAACACAGACAATGAAGTACAACACGAAAAACATAAAAACATTGCAGATCATAAATCAAACGATCCAATACAAATCAGCTGGCATTGAAAGCGATGGAGTAGTAGTGAGTTTTTAACCGGGATTTGAAAACCGAGAGGGAGGGGGCCTGTTTGATGAGCAGCGGTAACTCGTTCCAGAGTCTTGGGCCTGCTACAGAGAACGCCCTGTCACCCCTGCGCTTAAGGCGAGTTTCTGGAACTATTAAGAGTACCTGATCCTCTGACCTCAAAGCACGTGGAGGGACATATGGGTGTATCAGATCCGAGAGATAGGCGGGGGCGAGACTGTTCAGCGATTTGTAGACATACATGAGAATTTTGAATTGGATTCGAAGATGAACCGGTAGCCAGTGAAGGGAGGCCAAGTATACGGAATATAAAAAAGCTGAACTTTATTTATTTATATTTGTATTTATTTATTTAGTATTTATTTATTTAAACAATACATAGTTTATTTGTATTGAGCCTCATTGGTCTAATAATCCGAGAATATTTAATTATTTCCACATATTACCTGGTATTATTTATTAAATGTTTAACTATACTCACAGTGCTAACAAACATGGCAAACATAATACATGTAAGCAAAGTAAATAAAAAATAAACTTGAGTTTAAAATGACCCTCTGAGTGATGTGAATCACTGCATGTCTGATCCAAAATATTGAAGAATCTCCTCTGTACTAAGGCCTGTAAATAATCTGCTTATTCTGACAAAGTGGGTCAAGTTAGTTTTGTGTGAATTTATTGAAACATGAGCAGATTAATATAAAAACTGCTTCATTTAGTCAGATCTTTGCACAGAGTTTCAGTTTTATTTTTCTTAATTGTGGTTCAAATAAGGAATTTTAAATGACAAATTAAATAGCTGCCTCTTAACGATTAAAGTTTTATTTTAATAGAAAGACGTCGCATATCGCTCGCTACCTGTCTTTTTAGAGTTTTACACTAAGATCATGTGTCATATGTTCTGTGAATGACTCTCAGCTACTACCACATCAAATCTTAGCTCCATATTTGTACATAGTGACAGGGTTGTAGCCATTTTTGTGTTGTTGGATGTTCATTAGTTTTTCTGAATTGTGCTGACTCCCAAAGATAATCAGATGTAGACGTACAGCCAGTTTCTCTTCTGCAAGTTTCATTCAAATTCATCCAGTGGTTCATGAGAAACTTTGGTCACACGCACGCACGCACACACGCACGCACGCACGCACACACACACACACACATTATCACTGTTCTGCAGTGCAGTATAATTAATACACATGCACACATCATGAGTTTTGGGCATTTTTAACATGTCCATGTGATCACATGGTCACATTTAAAAAGCAGCAGGTACAGTATTTTCTGGACTATAGGTTGCACCTTTATATAAGTCGCTTTGTCCAATTATTGTCAATAAATTGGAAAAATCCATAAACAGGTTGCACCTTTATATAAGTCGCATCTATTATGCGTCACCGCTACGCGACGCGTCAGCGCGTCATTTGCCCTGCTGAAAATGACGACCACAGAAGCATGCACGGAAGGACTTTTCACAAGATGAACATGGTAAAAACAATTATTTGTCTGCTGAAAATTATAGCAAACATGAGTCTTAGCTTAACTGTTCCTTAATAAATTCACGTACTGTAATGGTCAAATCTGCTGGATTTAAATTTTTTCCGCTTTGAAAAAGTACAAGGAGAAACAACTAAGCTAACCGCAACACATTTAAGTCTATAAAACATCAAATTTTATCTCAAATAACTCCAACAGCTAACAGTTTGTAAATGTACATCTAGTGATTACTTTCTGTAAGTTTGAAAAAAAAATCTGATGTGTGGTTTATGAGCTATTTGCTCAAACGTACAAGAAAAAATCAACGAAGCTAACCGTGACACATTTACGTCTATAAAACATCAAATTTTATCTCAAACATCTCATAAAGCTAATCAGTTGTAAATATCCATCTAGTGATTACGTTCTGTAAGTTTGATCAAAATCTGTCCTGTGGTTCTTGACCTATTTTGCTAACAAACACTGAGCTAACAGCGAAGTAGCTAGTTCATACCTCCAGAGCAGGAGGCCGGGCTGCGACAGAGTGAATCCGATCAGAGGAGGCTCTCGTCGGACACATGAGGTGGGAACGGTTGGTGTACTCTAGCGGACAAAGGTGGTACTGCACCCCTAGCGGCCGAAAGTGGTACTGCACCATTTTTGCCAAAATGGAAAAACAGTCATATCTGAGCCAAAATTTGGTCTAAAAATATGGGAAAAAATCCATAAACAAGTCTCACCTCTCCATAAGTCGCAGGGCATGCAAATTAGACAAAAAGGTGTGACGTATAGTCCGGAAAATACGGTAATTTGAAAGCCTCTCAAAGTTTGTTTTTGGGACTTTGTTGAGTGTTTTACTCCTTTTTTGTTCAGCACTGATCATTTAAAAAGGGTTAATTTGTTAAAGAACTTATATTAACATCAACAAGGGGGTATACTGTCACCCAGATGGTGATCAGCTGAAGGGTGATGTATCTCAGGTGCGTGCTGGAGATTTTCCTATTTCCTAAAGACGTGACTTCCAGATAACATCTTCCAGTTCATAGAGTTTTTGACTCGCACTCGACACTTCGTCTTGTTCGGGAACAAACCTAAAGAGAAAATGAGGCAAATCAGCGTCATATCCACAAGAACTGTTATTCCATTATCCAAACGCAGTTCCCTGAAAACAGCAGACTGTGCTGCCGCTGACAGCTCCTCAGAACAAAGGAAGCCCAGCAGACAGCGGTTAGCATTTGTCAGTTCATAGCTGCGGTCGTCTGATTTGCAACGTGGCTGATTTAGCTCGACGCCTGCGTCTATCTGCAGCGGGCAGCAGCTTCTAATGGAAGGCCTCAGAAAACCCGCCTGACTTGGACAAAGCGGCAGCCGCACAAAGTTAGCCCCAGAGTGATTTATTTCCCACAGGGATAAGGGAAGAGGCAGAGCAGAGAGGGAGAGTGGATATTGGATTCAAACTCATTAAATGGACGCAAACACGAGTCGAAACAAACGCCAAGGCCGCGCTCGTGTAACTGAGCAACTGTTTACTAATTGATCCCCCGGTTAATGAAACCGTGCTTTCCTTGTTAATTTCTTACATTATGGCAATTAACATCAGGGGGGTTGTAATGCAATGCTCTCAGAGGCATTGAGTGATATAAACCAGAGATTAAAAAAAACACCTCTGGTGCTGGAGACTATAACCGCACTTAGCGTGCACGTGTGAATATGTGTAAAGTGAAGTGTAAAGTGCTCGGAGTGGTCGATGAGACTAGAAAAAAACGCTTATGTAAATGCAGTGCATTTATGATGTCAAACCTGAGTGGTTCTGTAACTGAATTAATAATTCATGCATGTGTGTGTGTGTGTGTGTAGTGGCCATGTACAGGGAGCCGTCCCTCCATGACCTGACAGAACTCTCACGTTCGGGCAGTGGCACACCGACCAAGAGCCGCAGCGCTTCGGCCCTTCTCAACGGCGGAAGGAAAACCCCCAGCAACAATGACTTGTCCTAGCCTCTCGACCCCTCACACACACACACACACATTCACATAAACACACACACATATACAGTACACACAAATCTCAGGCCAATATTCCCACACACCAGGCTTGTGAGGGGTGGAACAAGGAGAGGAGACAACGAAGGAAGAAGAAGGATCTCTTCTACTTCTCGAAGCCCACTGTGACTGACTGTGATGTAAATAAATTAAAGACAATCAATCTTTATTTTGGGGGGACCGAGGGCCAGGACCTTGGACTCTCGACCCTCATACTCCTCCTGGAAACTAGATCACACAAGCGAGGGAGAGAAACACCAAGACGGGACAGAGCGAGTCAGTCAGTCACACTCGAAGATAAACAGACTGTTACAGAGAACCAAAGAGTCCACGTGTTTCACAACGTTAATACTTGGATAAAAGGTCAGAGGTCAGAACGCTACAGGGAGCTACACATGCTAGGAAGTCTTTATTCTACTGTATGTTTACACACAGCTCATGGGGTTAAGTCATATTTTTGAAAATGACTAAAGTATTCCTTGTACACTTCAGAGGTTTTATCATTTGTTTGCATGCAGGTGTGTGTGTGTGAGAGAGGTTGGGTACACGCTGTGTTTGCAGTAAGTGTGTGTGTACGCATGTGTCTTGGGGGTGGGGGATTTTACCTTTTTAAGAGCCGTTGTATATCCGACAGACCTCCTGAGGGCTTTAGCAGGTGACATATAAAGTTTACTGTATATGCTTCCATGCTTACTTCTTACAAGCACTGCTGTTGTTTACCTTTTTGTTTGTTTGCTGTTGTCCCCTTGCTATTTGTTTGTTTGTTGTTGCATGGAAGCTTGTGGACCTCTGCTCAGTAGCAGCATGCTCAAGGTCCTTTCTCTCCTCCTGGTCTCTGATGTGACTGACCACAACAGCCACTAGTGAGCCCATAGTGTGATACCAGAACACTAGTGAACCAATGTGAGGGTGTTAGAACACTACTGGACCAATAGTATTGCACCAGAACATGTGTGGACCAATGGTGTTGGACCAGAACTTTGGTAAAAACCAATGGGAGCACAGATTAACTTCATATTTTGGTTCCTGCGGACAAACTAGAAATGCACTAAATAAACTATTTGTAAAGAAGTAAATTCCTTCTTGTCTACATTTATATCCACGTCTGATGTCAACTCTGTTAAGTGGCAGTTACTTTTTTTTTTATTAAGTAGGGTTCTGTGGAAAGTTGTAAACAGTATCTTACCTGTTTCAGATAGTTATTGAGATAACTAAAGAAGTTGGAGCCACAAGGAAAGAGCGCCCCCTGGTGGCTGGCCGCATAAAAACTCAGAAGTCCCACTCCTCCTTGAAGACTAACGGTACATTTTCCTGACTGAAAAAAGTAAAAATACATGTTTATTTTTTTCAAGTGCAAACTCTGGCTTGAAAAATACAATATGGCCGCACTTGAAAAATCTCAACATTTTCACCTCAATTTTTAAATGTACTGTATTGGAATCTCTCTATCTATTTATTAATGTTAATGTAAACATCTCTTTGAACAAACTCAGTGTAGAGATAGTTTAATTTTGGCGAGTGTAATGAGCTAATGGCTAGTCAGAGCAGGCCTCAGAATAAAGCGGGTTGCTGCCATCTTGAAAGAAAATCAAATAAATAAATAAAAACTGTAAACTTTACAAACGCTGTTTTTAAAACATCCTGGCAACAGTCACATTCACACTGGTCATTTAGATAGATCTCACTTTTTCCACCACTACAGCTAACTGCAGCTGCCTTTGTTTACATAAAACAGTACACTTCTAAGCAAAAACATGGCCGTGTAAACGTTTATAAAATAATATTCACATGAGCCAATGTAAACGTTTTGAGTTTGGAATCAGAGTTATGAAACAGTAATCTTTGGTTTTGGCTAGGGATGCACCGATCCACATTTCTCACTTCCGATCCGATACCGATACTTATTAACTCAGTATCGACCGATACCGATACTTTCCCGATCCGATACTGTTCAGGTATTTGACTCTGTATAATGAAACTTTTGCACCCAAACTATTCATTTTAACATTGTGTGAGATAAACCCAATGAAGACACTCTTAAGCCTTACAATAGGGAACCCCCTATTGTAAGGCTTAAGAGTGTCTTCATTGGGTTTATCTCACACAATGTTAAAAAGGGCAGTCACAGATTGTGATTGAACACAAGTGCTCTTTGAAGCTGGATCGGAAAAGTATCGGCAGGTTTGATCCGATACCCGATACTTAAATAATGCTGGTATCGGATACCGATACCGATACCGGATATCCCTAGTTTTGGCCCCACTCTGATAAGCCATTAGCTTAAAAGCCAATCTCTATGAACAGAGGCTGTATAAAGAGCAGTCTACAACAAGTAAGATAGTAACTGTTCATAACCTCTCCACAGGACCCTGCTTTAAAGGATCTGAACTGTCCACGTGTAAGTTTACAATCTTAGGGGGGAAATGTTTCAATAAAACCTGGACATTTTAACTAAATTATGTTAAACTTATGCTAATAATTGGTTCAATATACTGACAACTTATCATTTATAAGCATCCAGACTTTGAGAAGATAATTTTACATAATAATGCACAATACCGGTTCAGTTTTAATGACTTTCATAACTTATCCAAATAAATCGACCAATCTGACTTAGAATCATAAAATAAATCTAATTTGGAAAGTGAAATACTTTTTGATTCCTAAAAGGTGTTATTTTATTAGTGTACAATTTAATGTTGCAGTAGAACTGGTGTGACTTCTGTTTAAGGTCTACAGACCACAGGTTTTTGAAGGATTTAAATATGTATTGCTTCTTAAGATTAAAATATTAATGCGTTGATGCACACTCGTCTCTCTTGACATGCAGCTTAAAGAAAATTGAGACGCTTTAGAAGAAAGAAAGGAAATAACCCAGATGTGTTCAGCTTTAGCAACAAACCAAGTCTTAAACCTGGTGGTGGTTGGGTTAAATGCAGAGACGAATTTCGTCTGTGTATGGGAAACATACACAGATGACAGAAAAAGACATTACATTACATTAAAAGTATTCCTGTTAAGTTTTCTTGTTCACGAGTTTCATTTAAGTATATTTTTGCCACTAGATGGAGCTTGAAGCTTCATCTGGACTGTAGATTATGAATTTCAGCACAAGAAAAACATTTTTTAACAGAAATGATTTACTCCAACATTTTTGACCACATCCCAAATGACACAGAGAAGCAGACCTTTTCATCAAATAATTAGGATAAAAGGCGTATAAATGCAATTATCAAAAACATTTATAGAATCACAGAAAGCAACAAGATAAAGTGCAAACATCAAATATAAAAATACATGTATTGCTTAAACCATTTCACATTGCTACAATGAACATTGTTTTCGGTACAGTGTCAAACTTTATATTTTAAAGGTTTTAAATAGGGAACATAAACATTTGCCAGTAATACTGATAATTTGTGTGTGTGTGTTTATTTTCAGTTCCATGTTCTGTGTGAATAAAAGAGGGAAGGTTCTGTTTCTGAGCTCTGTTGCTTTTGATTGTTTTTTTTTTTTTGATCGGCTACAGGTTCAGTTTCTGCAGCCTTGTGCAAATGTAAACACACACACACACACGCACACACACACACACACACTGTAGTTACTTTGAGAATAATCACATTAACACTGAGCTGGTTTATCAGTAAATGTTTCAGTCAGTGGCCGAGGCAGCATCATGCCGTCTGCGCTCCTCTTTTCTCCGTCCTCCTCTTCAGCGCCAGCTTTCTTACTCCTGATGCGTTCTTCTTTGACACATTCTTTCGCCACAAATTAAACTTAAGTGTTTTCCTCTCAACGATTTCTGTCCATTTGTGTCTGTTCGGTCTATGTTCCCTTTTTTGACTCCCATTCCTGAAAATAACAAGAAAGCCCAAAGTGAAGTGAACACGTCTTCTCAGAAACACACGCATGCATGTTTTCATTAAAACATTTTGACAGCTGTATTTACAGCGACATCAGTATTTCAATTCTTAATGTTTGAGGACATTTTAAGTTCCATTACATTCAGGTTTCTGTGGAGACCGGAGGAGAACCGAGCATTAAAATCTGTGGTTTGTGACTCAAGGTGAAAACTCCAGACAAAATGACGTCATTAAGGTTTATGTGAGTCTCCATGCTGCGGTCAGATCAGAGTCCTTCACAAAGCTTGGCCCACATCTAGTTGATGCATTCAGTAGAAACACTCCACCTTTGCCTTCTGCATGACGTTCCCCTTGGAGGAGGCGTAAAGAGATGGGGGACGCTTACGGAGCTCAGATGCAGAGTTCACTGGTACAGTCTCGCTGTAAACCTTTTCTACTTTATTCCCAGCAGTCTGCACACACAAACAATAAAAGTCAGATTTCAAAGACTGTAACAATGTAGGAATGCCTTTTTTTTTTACCACTCTGGACTGTCCTAGTTAGGAGTAACTTTGTGAAAGCACTGCTGAAATGTTTCTAAGCAACTAGAGCAGATTACAATGGGGTCAGTGCACAGACCAACAATCTGCAGCTTCAAGTCTATGAGTTTCATTTCCTCAAAACAAAGAAGAAATCCTACATTATATAGTGTTAAACTGAAATTCAGCAATAAAGGCTAATGACAAGAAAATATTTTAGATACTGAAATTGGTAGAAGCACTATGCTGGTGCTTTAGGACCACGCTAAGAAAAAAAACCCCATCAAATTATGAGAATATGTCATGAATCAATCCAGTAGGCGTGTCAGCAAATGATCAATCCGAAGCTGAATGCTCCTCACCTGCAGAGCTGCTGCAGCCCATCAGAGCATACACCTTACTGTAAGCAGCTTCAAAGTCCTGATACTGATAATAATCTGATGCACTAACAGATTAACTATCTCCTTATTTGTAATACCAATACCAAAGTATAACTTAAGATGCTCTCCAGTCTTCATTTTACCACAGTTAAAATGAGGTAAATCCTGTTTTATTGTGCCAGAGTTCAGATAATATTACGACTCACTGAGCTTCGGATTGGTCATTTGCTGACAGGTCGTGTCGCGGATCCAACTCGTGGGAAAAAAACAAACAAACAAAAAACGAGTACTGTAAAAAAGTCTCGTATGACTTTATTCTCTTAATTTTATGCTTTCTAAAAAAAAAAATTTCTTAGCGCGGCAATGTATATTTTTTTTCTTAGCTTGGCCCTAAAGCTCCATCGTAGAACAATGCTAATTATTAGTAGTAGATTCATAAAGTATTTGTTCCATAGAGTCACATTGAATGTTCAGGGTACTACCGTACTCTTAGAAATTAAATATATTCTTAAGGAACTGTTTTCACTTGTACGATAGGAAAATGTTTTAAAACGTTACATTTTTTTGGTCAAAGCTACGGTGGCCCTGAGGTTTAAACACATTACAAATAAGAAAAACGGAATTACATTTCAAAATAATGCAATTACATTAAGCCAAACTGGATGTGGTGGGACCAGTGGGAAACATGAGACATTGGCGATTGGCTTTTAAACCGGAAGTTATTTTGCTTGTTGCGCTGATTGGACCACAGACGGGTCGCTCGGCTTTCAAACTCAAAGTTATTCTGTCTGTTGAGCATTTTTCAAAACATGAATGTTACCAGAGTTTTAGCAATTCATAGCGGTGCGACTGTCTTCTCTCCTGCTCTTGTCCAAACTGAGATCACCAGTAATATTCATGTTGACTAAAACTGGTCCAATTAGCGATGTCTCATGTTTCCCACTGGTCCCAGCCCACCACTCCTGGTTTGGCTTAATGTAATTGCGTTTTTTTCATATGTGGTTCTGTTAAACCTCAGGGCCACCGTACAAAGCTCAAATGCTTAAAACTACCGTATTTTCTGGTGCATAGGTCGCACCGGTGTATAGGTCACATTGTCCAATTATCACCAATAGATTGGAAAAATCCCTAGATATGTCGCACCGGTGTATAGGTCGCACCTACGTTTAGCTCTGCTGCAAATGTCTGCCACAGGAGCGCACAGCAAGGCTTTTAAGAAGATTAACACTTAAAAACAATTATTTGTTTGATAAAAATTATAGCAAATATGTGTCTGAGCTGAACTTTTCCTTAATAAATGAACATAATTGTGAAATGAGCTGGATTTAAAAATTTGTTTCACCGAAAGTGATAACAAGCCATATATAGGTCGCACTGGTGTATAGGTCGCAGGCCTTGAAAAAACCATAAAAAGGTGCGACCTATACACCGGTAAATACGGTAGTCAGATTCTCTGAAAGTAAATGCAATTTAAAAAGCATAACGATGCAAAGATGTACAATAGTTAAAATCTTCATCATAATTAGAATTTACTTCCAAATCTTGATTTTTTTTATTATTTGCTGCAGCAGTGAAACAACGGCCGTCTTTGCCCACCTTGACACTGATGTTTGTGTCAGTGGGAGGTCCAAGCGCTCCTCTCGCCAGGGATTTCTTCAGGTTTTCTTTGACTTCTGTCAGTTTGAGCTCCAGCTCCACCCTCTCCTCCTCTTTCTGTTTGCACAGCGTTTCCAGCTCAGCTAGCCGCTTTTCCATACCATGAGCTACAAACACACACATGCACATATATGCTCATAAAAGGCTTCAAAACATAAAGTGAAATGAATCTGTGCTGTGACATTTCTCTCTGACCTGTTTCACTCTTCATCTCCTCCTTCACCTCCCTCTTCTCCCGGCGGATGGAGATCAATGCATTTCTGAGCTCCTCCTTTTGCTTTTCCAGCTCCTCTTTTTGTCTCAGGTACCGCCTAGCGTCCTCCTCTGCACGCGTCTTCCCGTAGCGTCCATACTGATTTACATCTAAGAGGCAACAAATCAGGGTGATTCTGCATTATGAGCAGCCATCCAGATAAATAAACTCTTGATCTGGAGGAGTAAGGAAGCTGAGGCAACATTTTCTCCCATGAAATTTTTATGTAGCAGGGCCAATAAATTATGAAATGTGAGGGGAGACTCACTGGAGGCGTGTCTTTTAATGGCAGCCTGTTGTTCGGTTTTCTCAGAGCCCCTGCTGGAGAAGGAGGCGCGGCGTCTCACCTGACCTGCTTTGCTTTCCACGTCCTCATCCTGCAGCGTTGAGGAAAAACAGCTGAACTTACAGAATATTTTATGGGTCAATCTCATAACAAGCACTAAAAATAAAAATAAATGTCTGCAATTAAGAACAACAAAACGCCACAAAACAGTTCAATTTCATTTAGATTTAGAAACAACCCAGACAAAAGAAATAATTAGATTTAAACATTTTTTTTTTTAGATTTGCTAAATGACGTTTCCTCACCTCTATACTTTCATAAACCTCATCATAGGTTCTGGAGTCTGTTGAGGCACTGCTGGAGGAAGTGGCAGTGGTGGTGGCCCACCTACCAGAGGAAAACAACAACCAGAATATAATTTCATTCAACCTTTATTTAGACATGTTAATCCCATTGAGCCTTGGGGACTCATTTACAAGAGAGACTTGATTTCTTATCAAAGAGTGATGACAACAGTCACAAAAGAGGCATACAATTTTTTTTAACAAATCAAAACAAAATAGCAACCAAAAGGACAGTCAAAAGGAAAAGTAATGAAAAGAAAAAAAAAACAGCTAGATTATAAGGCAGTGTAGAAAACTAAAAACAGGAACATGTCTGCATTGGTTTTTGCCATGAACTTAACAGATGTTTAAATCCACTTAGAGAGGTCAAGGTCAAGAGCTTCAGATCATTTTGTAAGATATTCCATGAAGCAGGAGCGGAGTAGGAGAAGGCCCTTTTTCTAAGTTCAGTCCTCACTGACGGAACACTGCAGGTAATCATGTCCTGAGAGCGCACGCTGTAGCTGCACTCACGCAAAGACATGTAGGAGGAGATGTATGAGGGCAGCAGACCAAGAAGTGATTTGAAGATGAAAATGTACCAGTGGAAGAGTCTGCGTGAGGTTAATGATGTCCAGTTAACCAGTGAATACAGGGTGCAGTGGTGGGTACGATAATCACAGCCAGTTATGAATCTTAGTGCACCATGATAGACAACATCCAACATCTGCAGGGTGCTTGTAGGAGCATTCATGTAGAGAATGTCACCGTAATCAATGGAGGGAAGGAAAGTCACAGATACAAGGTGTTTCCTAACATTCAGAGTTAGACATGATCTGTTTCTGAAAAAGAAACCCAGTTTAACTTTCAGTTTTTTTTTACTAGGTTTTCCATGTGGAGCTTAAAAGTAAAAGAGATGCACGTCGACCAAGCACGTCAGGATTAATGTGGAACCAACTTCCATTTTCTGTCCATGAGGCTGACATATTGCCTGCTTTTAAGATTAGGCTCAAGTCTTTCCTTTTTGATCAATCCTATAGTTAGGAGTGGAAGACTGTGATGACGTGAACATTCAACATAATCTACTGACTTCCTTAAATAGAGAACTTTTATAAATTGGCTTTATATATATATATATATATATATATATATGAATGTTTCAGTTCAGTGCCCTGAGACGACTTCTGTTGTGACTTGGTGCTTTATAAATTGAATTGAACATTAACAACTAGCAAATGAAACTGAGTAAGTTCAGGCATTGTATCTGTCAGAAGTGACTCACAGGAAGGAGTGTCTGGCAGCGTGCCGTATGTCAGTGAGCGTGTCCACGTCGATGTAGTCGTAGTGCAGCTCGTCAGGAAGAGTGGTGTTGCCGGTTTCTGCAAACAGAACCCCCAGCCAGCGGCCAAGATCCTCTGAGGAGCTGGCCTGATAAACACAAACATGGTGACATTTTAGCAACTTCACTTGTGTAAACTGGAGGTGTGACATCTCTGTACACACACGATGACATTTAGAGAATGTGAAGCACGATGGGAAAAACAAACCAGTCCACCTACATTAAAACTCATTTGTCAAATAAAATTATTCCACATGTATTATCGTTTTACTGTAAGATTTGGTTTGGAGTTATCAAGTAACTACTTTACATTCGTTACAGCGAGCTAAAAGATATTTTGAATATCCAACAAACTTTTTTCCTTGATTTTTATCTATTTTAGGTTTTTAGTTCAAAAATATTTCCCATCGTACTTTTAATATCTAATATGAACATATGGATGTAAGAAAATGTTATTCTCGATAAAATAAACTCCCTAAAATACATACAATTCAAAACTTAGTGTGTGATTTTTAGAATTTATAAAATGTATGTTTAGGGATGCATGATATTGGATTTTTGGCCAATATTCAATATGCCAATATGTTAAAACTTATTTGGTCAATAACCGTACCAATACAATTTTTTTCCCCTAGATCTACTTACAGAGACTACAAAGCTTTCTCTACTGTAGAATTAAAATACTACAGTACATCATTCTGCATGGTCCTTGTTAATTTGGCCTGCTATCAAATGCAGATGCCAAAAAGGAGGCTGAAGATGATGTAACACTTCAACTTGGATTATGTTTAATGTCAAATTTATTTATGACATTTACTCTCTAACACCATGACAACACTCGAACAGTGAAAATTTGTAAATTTTCACAAATCTAAACTCAACCGGTTCACAAGTGACAAGTGAAAACTGCATAAGTAGTGCATTAATAGATATACATGACAGTTTCTTAAATTAAAAATTAACTTATAACCTTTATATGATCTTTTATATCTGTGAGTTATTTTGATGGAATAGTCAATGTCCGATATTTAACATTATCACTAATATTGACCGATACCAATGCCATGCCGATAATATCATGCATCCATAATATATTTTCAAGAAAAAAGTACCAGTATGTTCTTAAGGACAGGTACTATTTTGTTATAACGTGCAAAAAATATATAGCCTACTCTACCTTTGGATATTTATTAATAAAATAAGGCTAATAAATAAATTTAATGAATATATCCACAAATGAAAAATGGAAAGACTGTTTCTTTTTTCAATGCTTGTTTTTTTTAATATATATACAGTATATACCGGTATATAAATAATAATTATATATAAAGTTATAGGCACACAAAGCTAGAATGACTATACTAAAATTTACAGGTAAAAACT